>JAIPRM010012847.1:0-11838 GCA_025469315.1 Stegophylla sp. TES_Ste_2020 | reverse complement strand
ACTCGTGTTGAAAACGGGGGTTCCCACTAGTACTACCCTCCCAATTCGTGCATATAGGTAATATTTGATAATAACGCAACGAAATAAAATAAAAGCCGGACATACTTCGCACAACGGGTAGGAATCTCTTGACGAGTGTATTTAGTTTTAAAGAAACGATAAATCATTTCTTCAGTAAAACGATTCTGAACGAAGGAAGTTAATAATACAAGAAAAAAAAAATTATCGAAAAATGTCCAAATTTTTTTTTCACATTTTCAAAATTTTCTTGCGCCAAAATCTTTTTTATAAAATTTTCTATCTATGTTTAAATTTTCATAAAATTTGGATCAAAAAATTATGGTTTCCGAGTCGTTTTTGTCAAATTTTGGATAGTTTTTTCCAAAAAAAACATTGAAGAATTGAGTAATTCAAAAAATGACCTTTTTAAAGTACCATCTAGAGGCAAATCCGGTTTCAAAAAGTTGACAAATATTTCCATACGAAAATTTGTACACAAAAAAGAAAAAAAATTTTAAAAAATAATCATCAATGTAAAAACACTAGCTTCTTTACTTCGTCCAGAATCTAAAAATTCTATTGCTCGATGAAGAGTGAATAATTCTACTAAAATCTGATATCCGATCATCTGAACGACGCGTGAGAACATCACATCGAAGGCAATATAGACAAAGATAATTAGCTCCGCCATTGGCCCGAGTCAATCGAAGCACGGTTTTGTTTGAAAAAATAAATAATAATAATAAACACATGAAGTGTTCTACATCAATAACGAACGTCTGGTTAGTTTTATCCCATCTTTTATGTTTTCTCTATTCGTAACAGTATGCAGATGCGGAAACACGTCGCGATGGAAAAAATGATGTAGGTAGTTCACGTAGCACACGTACGTCAAATGTATCGCTTCATTGAAATGCTTCCTTATCGCACCATATGAAAAAAAAAAAAAAAAAAAAATGAAAGTGTTTCAAATGTCACGGGGACAAATCTATCACTGTTACATATTTTGTCCCCGTAAATGTCCCCCTATATTTATATTACTACAACTAGCTTACACAGTGTACACGTATAAATAAAACAGAATCGAAGTGATTGCCAAATTTTTTTTTTTTTGAAATCGTTATCAAATTCGCGATGATATTTTATTTTTTTTTTTGATAATTAGTGAAAATGTCGAATTTTTAGCGCCGCTATTTTCGGAACAACTTGCGACTGAAAATCACTACATTATTAAAAATGATAAAAACTATCAATTATCATATACACTTAGGCGCAATTAGTGTCTAAAATATTGGGGGTGCTAATATTATGCAACAAAAAATAACCGGGGAGGAGGGGCTACACCGTTTCTCAATTATTTATGAATCACAATAACCGTTCTAAAAGTAAACATATTATATCGTACTATATTTATGTATAGTTAAACTATTAAATTACACTCTAATTTTATAATCTCAAGAAATAATACTCTTACATTTTAAATTAACATAGTTTTTTTGGGTTAGATGTGACCCATTGTATGAAAATAGCTCTCATTCAAACGGTTTCTCCTTAATGTGTACATCAAATTTAAGAATCGCCATTATGGTAATACGGTAGGTATGTCATGATATTCGATAAAATATATCAGCATAATTTATATGAAATTTCGTATAATATAACTTTCTTCGTTCAGAATCGTTTTATCGAAGAAATGATTTATCGTTTCTTTAAAATTCAATACACCCGTCAAGAGAATCCCACCCGTCGTGCGAAGTATGTCCGGATTTTTATTTTTTTTTCCATTAATCAAAAATAATCTATAACAAGCTTGAAGTCACTTAAAAACACAAAGAACGTACCTTTTAATTTTTCTTTGTAATCGACTTTATCTAAGTAAATAAAAATTAGCAGCGAAAGTCATCAAAAGTTATTTTTCGTGAATAGCAGTACAAATAAAAGACCAAAATACACTTTACCACGCACTCACGCACACACACCCACACGAATTTTGATCTTCCATTTTCAACCGATCAATCTTTTCACATTTAAAAGCAAATACGTAGAAGAAACGTATACACAGAAATATTTTCTTTTGAAAATCATAGCCGACAAACGCGTTATTGTACGAAAACTAAATTTTTATACAGAAAATCAACAAACATTATTTCATAATTCATTTTCATTCAGAGTGTTTATTTAATCAAATTCGCCATTTCTAACATTTTTGACGACAACCGTCGTACTGAATTTTCGAAACGAGCTGTCGTTGACTTATTCTACACCGTCAGTATTCTGTGTCCTATAGGCAAAAGCGTAGGCATGGATTATGAATGGGAGGAATTCAAAAGTTCAATTACCTCGAAAAAAACTTGGATGTTATGAAATTATAATTTCGAAAATATTGTGCGACATCGAAACTTGGTATTTTTAAGTCCTTTTTCAAAAGTTTTTAATAGTTTTACAAGCGTAATGAAACCCTAATATTTAATAGGATTTTATAATATTTAAGGAAAGTATATGAATGATTTTATAATTTTCATTGAATCGATTTTAGTCATTTGTCCATGGCTCCACAAAAAGACAGTACTAGAAACTTAAAATGTTCACCGATTATTTAAATTTAAATATTTTAATTTGCAATGTAATATTTAAATACCAAAAACGAAATCTTTAAAATACGAGCAGGTACAAAAGTAGTGACGAAATTTTTACGAGCTGTATGTCACATAATGAAGAAATTATCAAATATAATTTTTCAATAACTGTTTGCAATCAAACTAGTATTTGATATTTATAATTAATAGCATATTGTTCTTTCTTTTTATAAATATGATTTCCGTTATTTAAGTTTTTAGTTTATTATGTTAATTATTCTCATATAATATAGTTCTAGCGAAAAATGTAAATGCATTTAGTATTCATCAATTCCCAATGGAAGGGATTTGAACCTCTTCCATATATACACCGCTGCCTAAAGGTATATGTATTCTAATGAATGCTAATTGGGTTTTAATTATAATCTGAATCGATCTGCAATTTTGGTATCATTAATACATTGACATATGCGTATATGCGGTACTGTTATCTGATGGAAAATCAACTCAACTAAAACGTCTAAATCAGACTCAAAGTTTAACATTGATATTACGCGTGATTACCCGGATGACATATAGTCGTCCCAAGGGGAGGGCATTTAGGGCGAGTGACCTAGGGCGTCCAAAGTATTATGAATTGAGGGGGCATTAAAAAAAAAAAAAAATGAACGATTAAAAAGAAAAATTCCCATCAAATTGCTGAAAAACCTAATAAATAATAAATAATCAAAAACATTTGACTAATAAACAGTAGATATATTTAAATAAATAAGTACAAAAAGTATTTTAATAAGTCAATTTTGCAAATTTTTTTTTTTTTTTGGGGGGGGAGGAAGCGTCGAATATTGTTTCCCTAGGACGTTATTGATGGTTAAGACGGTACTGTGCACTATGCTTATTTCTTTTTACTATTTTGGCGCGTGTTTCCACAAACCCATTCTTACTTCGCTTTCTCGGGTTTCAATCGTGTAAGTATTGTCAGTGAGATGAAACAACAATTTTGGTGTTGTTAACTTTAAGAGCTATTGTTATGAATAATTGGAAAAAAAAACAACAACAAAATACTTCACGCCAATAGTAAGAATAGATATACTCAGCTTTTATAAATAAGATACTATTTACAGGTAGATTGGATTTCATCGGTATTGTGATTTGAATTGGAAAAAAGTCAACATGTCGTATGTAATAAATAAACGCTTAATTATCGATTTTCTTTTCGAATTTTTTAGATTCTGAACGAAGTGAAGAAGCTAGTGTTTTTACAATGATGTTTATTTTTTTTTTTTCTGTGTACAACTTTTCGTATAGCAATACTTGTCCAAAAGTTTCGATCAATAACTTTTTGAAACCGGATTTGCCTCTAAATTGTACTTTAAAGAGGTCATTTTTTGAATTTCTCAATCCTTACCCAAAATTTGACAAGAACGACTCGGAAACCATCATTTTTTGATCCGAACTATATGAAAATTTATAAACATAGATAGAAAATCATATAAGAAAGATTTTGGCGTTAGAAAATTTTGGACATTTTTCAAACATTTTTTTTTCTCATTTATTTTTATATTATTAAGTTCTCTCGTTCAGAATCGTTTTATTGAAGAAGTGATTTATCGTTTCTTTAAAATTCAATACACCCGTCAGGGAGAATCCCACCCGTCGTGCTAAGTATGTCCGGCTTTTTTTTTATAAATTTATTAAATAATAAGTTTATTCTAAGCTTCTGATCGAATTCCATTCCACTCGGCAAGTGTTTATTTTTATTATTATTATTACTTTGAATAATATTTACTTAATACTCTTAAAATTCGTCGTGCGTTTCAACACGTGCGTCGTTTACATCAAATTAATAATGTATTAAATATCACATTTGCGTACAACAATGTTTGTGGAGAAAAGTAAACACTCGAATGGAAAAACAAAAATCCGCGTGAGTGTAAATAATTACGACACACGCGTGCCTTGATATTATTATTTTCAACCATTTCATTAACGGCGTGCAGCAGGTACAGACTGAAATTAATTCGACGAGTATCATAATAATATGCGTTCGAGATTTTTATTGGTTCGAGTGCTTTTTTTTTTTTTCTTCGACCTTCTGTTATTATTATACACATGTAACAGATAATATTATTATCAATAATTATTATTATTGTACGAAATCAAAGACGCGGTAAATTCATATCGACAAACGTTTTTCTGCAGTTTACCAAAAGTTGTCGTTTTTGTTACACTTATAACAATATAATATTGTGTTACGTCATAATAAAAATGGAATTTTCTTATTCCGTGAAACGAAATTTAATAAATATTTGAAACATTGAATTTCAAACATTGTCGGGTACATCGAATCCGAAAATTTCAAAATTCTTGAAAATAAATTATTTCACTCTCGGGGGGCTATGGCTATAATGTGGTCGTAATATAACCATAATTCAAAATATTTTAGGGCGATGGCAAGCTGCGGCAAAATTACCTTTTTTTGGAAAAGTTCAAAATGTAAACTGCGGTAAAAATCATCCTTTGTGTAAAAATCGATATGTTAACTGCGACATTTTTTTTTTTTTTTTTTTTTAACATTATAGAAACTGCGGCAAAACAGATAAGACATATCGTATAAACTGCAGCAATTTATTTTATATGCATACTATAATATAACAATGTTAACTGTTTGTGATAATGCTTTTACACTATCTTGTAACATAATATATTATATATTATATATTAGGTCTATGGTGTTACCTAGTCGAATAGAATCTCTGTTTCGTTATTTAATTTGGTCATAGTGCAGGACATCATGACATAACTATTATTAATAACCAATACAAAGTATTACGTGCCTATAAATTTATTACAAAAATAATGAGTATGAAAATGCATCTAATACATTTTTTATTTACATGTATTTTAATTTATCAATTTATTTCTAAAACATACATTTTTCAAAAAATTCTTCATAAAATAAATATGTACCTACTACTTATGTAGTTATATATTTATAGTATGTATATAAATAAATTGCCGCAGTTAATTTAATATTGACTTATAGTTCAATTTATGTAAAAGTATATGTTTTTAATAAAATTAATACATTTTAAAATATGAATAATAATTAATGTATTTTTAAAAGGAATTCAGTAATTTCATTAAAATCATATTACCTACACACTAAAACATTTTAATTAGAACTAGAATAAATTATTTTAAATAATTTGAATTCCTCGTGGTTCAATGTAATTGTTTGAAATAAACTTATATTTATAATCTATATTACCTATTTTATGTTATAATAATAAATATTTATTATACTGTTTTTTAGGTACATGATTGGTTCACTAAATACTTTAACACGCGAACGTCGAACATAGCAATAATTATGACTTAAAATTATTAATATTAAGAGCGATTAGTTTCAACCTACAGGTATAAATCGAAAATAATTTTTAAACAGCATCCAAGTTGAACAACATAATATAGCAGAACTATCCAAAGACGTTAAAAGGAAATACAAGGACTTTTCTGGGAGACTGCAGAAGGTTTGCAATAATCATAAAAATATATATTGATGGATTACCAAAAAGGCATATTAAAACAATTCATCGTTTTCAATTTTGGAACCAACTTTTGTTTTTAGTAACTGTTTTAACTTCCTAATTTTAAAATATAATATGTGTATGTATATTTGTTGTAAAATTTTTAAAATTACTTTTGAAACCAATTTTACATTTCAAAATATTTCAATTAAAAGTACAAAATATTATTTTAAAAAATTTTAATTTCTCCAAATATGATGTAATTAGGTATTTGAAGTAAATTTGTTGTACATAATTGATAAAAATGATTTAAAATCATTAATATGCTTGTTTAAATTGGTCGGACACTGGGCATGATCATATTTTTCCCAGTAATCCACATTAACTGTAATTCCGTAACTCGTAAATAAAATATTAAAATATATGAAAACGTTGTGTAGTTCAACAGTGCGGATTTCAATGCAAATTAAATTTTTTCTAAGAGCTCTAAAACATTACTTTCTGAGTACGAAATCAATTTTTTCATACTATAAAATTATAAAATGTAACTTTCACTTTGCATATTTCGAACATTTTTCACTCTTAGAAGCATTTTTTTTTTTTGTATATTTCGTACAAACGAGTAAATTTAAAACAAATGCAGATCAAGCTATCTCCTCAAAAATGAAAATATTTTGAAAATTTTTTTTTCTTTACTTTGGCGCGTTTATATTTTGTGTACTTAACGTTTAATTTAATGACAGAGACCGTCAAATACAGCTGTCCAAACGACGACGACAATGATTATTATTCGGCACGAGCTCCGCGTTATTCTCTCAGGATTATCTGTAGAAAAATAGGTAAGCGAGAGGGTAAAAATATGAAGTCAAAACAATGATTTCCATTGAAGAATTAAAAACGACAAAAATATCGAATAGTATCACAACTAATTATGAGTATTTATATGAATTAATGTTTTTCAATATTCACAATTGTACACCATAATGCAAATGCTTGTACGTTAAAAAAGTCCAAAATGTTGTGAGCGTGTTTGAAAGTATATTAAACCACTTCTTATATTATTTGTACTGTAAGTATAGATTTTCGGTAAAGGCGCGCGGGCGTATCGATCGAATCGCGCGGTTGGTTCGACGGGAATTCACTGTCGAGTCTCGTCAAAACGACCTTATTAGGTGCTTATAATACAATATATTGTAATGAACTGGACAGAGAACGGTATAACTATCATTTACTGATGTTTTGGCGCTGGGAAAAAAGTGCGAAAAAATATTGACGGAATAAAGAAAGAGAGAGAGAGAGAGAGAGAAGGTGAGAGAGAGAGAAGGTGAGAGAGAGAGAGAGAGAGAGAGAGAGAGAGAATACGAATATATTGTGTGCAATTTATACGCGTCCGGCGGAAAAATTAAATTGTTTTAATAACTGCTGCACCGCATATTTTTTAACTGCGTTGCGTTTCAAAGATTTACCGTTCGCCAAATGATCAAAAATAGAAAAGAAAAAGAAAAAGAGACGAGTGTGTAATTAACTACATAGGCTTACGCGAGCGGGGTGCGGCATCGGACTTTTTGAAATTGTTTTATGGAAACGTATTAAATATTTTTTTTTTACCCGTTCCGGGGTAGACCTTTTTATATATATATATATATATATATTCATATACATTAAAATTTTAAAGAGGAAGTTATTGCACTAGTACATCTTTTTAATGGCCACAGTGACTGGGAAAGGATTTAATTTTTTATTTTATTTTAATAAATCGTTTTTTTTTTTCAAGACGTTTGTCGAATTATATTATTGTTTTTTTTTTTTTTTTTTTTGTAGAACGAAATTCACACCGAATCTTTTTCTATTCCGTCATTCATTACAGCTCAATCGCCGGATACTATAAATATAAATCTTTACAATAGTGTTTCCCAACCTTTTTTTATTCAACGCTCCTTTTGAATTCCAAAAATCTTACACCACTCTCTTACCTCATATCAATTTTATAAAAGCTTTAAATTTTATAACTCGAACAAAGTATTTATGACCTTTTTTTTTTTATATAACATGGTTATATAATTACCTAATAAATTTAAAAAAAAAATAGATAAAATTTATTCAATTTTAATGATAATAAAATGTATTTAACGCTATTAGACAATGTTTACTCATGAAAAAATATCCAACTGTACTAACTTTGCTTATTTAAAATAATTACACAAAAACTACCAATGTGACTATTATACGTGCATTTATATTGATGTTTTCCTACCAATACTAATGAAATGATATCTGGCTCAATGGTTGTCAGCGTTGGTATTAAATCTTGCCATTCACATATTTCTAATCTACATATAGGTACATTCTACATATCTACAAGCTACAATACAATTCTCTATAATATTACATTTGGCATTATCGTCAGTAAAAACTGATATAAAATAATAATTTAAATCACCTTAGCACCCCCTTCAGTAAAACGCCTCCCTCAATATTAAAAATGCCTTTAATTGGGTGGTAGTGCCCACGTTGGGAATCACTAGATCTACAAGATAAAAAAAAAAATTCGTATGCTTCTTTTTTTAAGTAATGAAGTTAAATAACCAAATAATTTTAAGTTTGATTAATATTGAAATTTGTAAATATAATGTTAGTGGTTCAGATTTATTTTACGTATCGCCTTCTTTACTTAAATATTTTCACTTATTTATTATATGTTTTTAACGAGTGGAAATACTAATGCTATTGTAGTGTTTTAGCATTTTACTTTTATTGGTTATTTTTATTTAATTAATTATCTTCACAATAATTTGTTTTTTTTCCTCTTTTGCTTGTATTTTAATTTTTTTTTTTGGTACGCGTTACTAGTTTTGTCAATGAGTTTGTATACATTTATTATGTATAACTGCTATGTAATTGGATTGTCCATGATAGAAAAAAGTATATATTTATATATATATATAAATTATATATACCTTAAACACGTGATTTCACTTAAAAAAAAAAAAAAGCATTTTAATACTTACCCGCTAATACATTAGTGGAGCCTGAGTCCTGAGGACCGCATAATAAGAATTAATCCTTCGTTCTTTCTGTCCGTTAGGGTACACGTGGAAATAAAATAAAAACGCCGTAAAATAGCAGTGTGGTCGGGTGCAAGCGAGACAATAAACGTCGCGGGTAATACCGACAACCACCCTCAGTATCGTGCCATTTCACGCGCAATCGTTTGTCGATTCGCCTTGTGTATGAATATTAATACGCGAAGACAATAATATATACCCATTATAATATTATTATCCCGAGTGTTAGATTTTAAACGGCATTGCTAGTGACCCGTTTTGCCGGGAGAACGAAAATTAAATTTAAATTCAACCGCTTCCCTTACCCTAACGAGTCACAAGCACACACGTTATTTTCTCGAATTATAATCAACAGATTACTCGCAGGTGGTTCGAAAGAACATAAATGTTTTTATTAAATCAACGAAATTAAAAATGTACTTTGCTGTCCATTGTTCGCTTACACGTTTTATTCTGATCGCTAATAATTAATATGAAATATTGTTTTAAATAATTCCAATCAACAACTATTTTTTTTTTTTTTTTTTTTAACAAAACTACTATATCACGCAATTATATTTGATTATCGACAAATAAACGTTATAATCACTACTACCTGTGCGATTAGTTTTTAATAAGTGACTAAATTATTTAACGTCAATTTAACATTCTGAACCAGATTTACTAATTCATTTTCCCCGACCGAGTTCGCCGCAGTTGTATTGTTTTAAAGACATCGTTTTACGTGATTTAGAAAAGAATTAAAAATAAAAAAAATAAAAGTGCCTCATTTCAATCGACTGCCCACGACACGTAGAATATCCTGTGTGTTAATGTTAATATACATCTTACTAGCTAATTATGGAATACATAGGGACTCTATAAAAATCTTTGGCCTTTTATAGAATTCCTGAAATCGTTTGGCAGTGTAATAAATTTTAATGTTATTTTATAGACAATCTATATAATGCCTGGGATTTCTATAGAATGCCAATGAAATTATGTAAATATATACATATAAAAGAATAAACTGACTGAGCATCAACGCACAGAGCGTAAACAACTGGGTCTAGAGACTTGAAATTTTATACAGGTATTCCTTATACAACGTAGGTGACCACTGAGAAAGGATTTTTCAAAATTCAACCCTAAAGTGGTGAAAAAAGGTTCAACGTTTTATACAATAAGACTATAAGAATACAGATAAAATACTATGAATATAACTCCGAATTACCGAGGGTTGAACGGATGATACTTCGAATTGCCATGTGCATAATGGCCAGTTTTCTCAAAATTTAATTTCGAATTACCGTGTGTACTTAAATGTATTGTTTTTATTCGAATTTACAAAGCGTGATTTACAAAGGACCGAGCATTTACTTCGAATTACTGAAGGTTTGAATTATACGTAGAGTTGGTGACCGGTGCAACACGGTTGCGAACTTTTTACCTGAAAAAACACAACACAATAAACATATTTTTACTTTTTTTTCAAAGGATGAAAAGGGGTAAAAATGAAAAAAATCACCTAGTCGTGGGAACACTGAATTGATGAGTATGAAATATGGTCGGTTATTTTTTTTTATGATGCAGTGAGCCATTAAAAAGTGATTACCAATAATTCAACCCTTAATAAGATAAAAAGGGTTAAAAATGAATTTTTTTTTCATTATTTTGTCATAAATATTTTGTAAAATCGTAAATGTATTCAATTATATATTTTAATAAAATACGCATAGAAATATATTTGTTAATTTGTTAATTGAAATAACAATCAGATATTAATTGCATGTTGACGACTGAAACTTATAGCACACTTTTTCAACAAAATCGAATAGGGTTAATCAATGAGATTTGGTCACAGGGATCGACGAAAACTATTTTATATTTGTTCGAAAATAGTTAACCTAGCTTCTTTCATATCAACACATCTATCTTTCATCAAATTAGGTTCGTAGATAACAATGCGAACTCAAATAAGTTGTTTTATGTGACTAAATTAGGGCATAAATATAATTCCTTATCTGGGACTGAACTGTATACAACTCCCATTCACAATTTTAAATGTACAATATAATAATAATAATATATTTGAAGTGTACGCAAAACGTGCTAAACAGAAACAAACCAAACGTTACTCGTCGGGTTAGTTACGTGGTTCGAAAGTCAAACAACTCGTCGTAGACGTAAACAAATGGAATGTTAAATCGTTTCGGGTCTGAGGATGCGGGGAAAAAACTATGCGAAAAATCTGCGCCCGAGAGTCGGAATATTGTTGCATTGTTCGGTGGTCGCCTAGGAACACGAGAATATACGTACATATTATACAGGCACGTAGCTAAGGGGTAGCTCGGGGGTGAGAACAAATTACTGGCGGCCACCCCAACTGGTTCGTTGTTGACG
Source organism: Stegophylla sp. TES_Ste_2020 (assembly GCA_025469315.1). NCBI lineage: Eukaryota > Metazoa > Arthropoda > Insecta > Hemiptera > Aphididae > Stegophylla > Stegophylla sp. TES_Ste_2020. The sequence goes on along the minus strand of JAIPRM010012847.1, from coordinate 285 downwards.
ACACACTTAGGCTAAGATTCAAACATCAAGTTGAAACAAAATAATATTGTGATGATACGTAATTAGAACTGAAATGAACGCAAAATATTTCTACTTAATATATTTTAGATTCTGAACGAAGTGAAGAATAGCTAGTGTTTTTACAGTGATGTTTATTTATTTTTTTTTTTCTGTGTACAACTTTTCGTATAGCAATACTTGTCCAAAAGTTTCGATCAATAACTTTTTGAAACCGGATTTGCCTCTAGATTGTACTTTAAAGAGGTCATTTTTTGAATTTCTCAA
>JAIPRM010012846.1:0-11838 GCA_025469315.1 Stegophylla sp. TES_Ste_2020 | reverse complement strand
ATCGAAACTTTTGGTCCAGTATTTCTATACGAAAAAGTGTTCACAGAAAGAGAAAAAAAAATAAAAAAAAAATAAACATCATTGTAAAATCATAAGCTTCTTCACTTCGTTCAGAATCTAAAATAAACATCATTGTAAAATCATAAGCTTCTTCACTTCGTTCAGAATCTAAAATGCTAAAACGCTATAGAAATGTTTATATCTTATTCGAAAAAATTGAACTATTTCTGAATTGATTTTTATAATCATTAGTAATTTGCACATCCACGTTTATGCTTAATAAACAACAAGTTCGACTGTTATTGGTATGATATTAATTTATTTTAATCTTAAAACTAATTTAATTTTTGGATTTATAACTCACTGATTTTCCATAGAAAATGGATAAATTGTAAACGATTCGCTTAAATTTATTTGGCTATTTTATTTCAAATTGTCTATGTAAATAAGTTAAGAATTTTAAACCAAATCGTATTTTAGAATTTTTGGTAGCGTTGGTCACATCGCCGTCTAATAATTGAAATGTATAATATAACCAAATTATAAACACGACCAATTAAATTACTATGAAAAATCAAACGTTAACAAAATGATTTAACACAGTGTTTCCTAACCTTATTTTACTCACTTCTCCTTTTAGATTTTCCAAAATCTCATACCACTCCTATATTCTTAAGAAAAAAAAAAAAGATAACATTTTTATTTTGTACTTTAAATGATTAATTTCATTGTAAGTAATTATACATTTCTTTTCAATAAGTTATAAATCGAGTGAGAAAAAAATCACCCTCCCCCCTTAGCACCCACTTTACTACTTTAGGGATCATTTATTTAACACTTAGTTTTTTCAATGTAAACAGGAAATTCCGAAATAAATGTACCGCTAGTGTATAAAGAAACAGGATATTAATTTTGGATTGAATTAATTTGCATAGTGTTTGTATTTTTATCATACTGAGTACCTATACGTGTATACACTACTAATATAAAATGAATACTCTATAAACATCAGATTACTGAGTATTAGGTAAATCGACAGTTCATGTCGATCGCAACTCGAATTTACACAATAGACGACTGCACGACATAGTTTAAAATATTACACGAACGCGTATCGCTCGAAAATAGTCATATTATTATACAATATTATTATCGGGCAGAAACTAAATAACGAATTTTCAAAATTACACTATACTGACTGAATAAATTACGCCAGAATTAAACGTGTTTTAATTTATGGGAAAACTTAAACGGTTATTGATAATATAAAAACTGATATCCGAATGGAAGGCATTTTTAAGAGTGATTGAAAATCCTGGGATAAATGAAATGATTCGATCGTTTAGTAATGGATTATATAGGTGTGTACCAACGTAATTATTTCATACACTAAGCTCGTCGATAAAATACGAATTATAATTGGGATTACGAAATGTAAATGTGTTTCAACACATTATACATTTGGAATAAAACAACGTGTGATTTAGCGAAATCGGAGGTAAATAAGTGTAGTTCTGAATATGATGTTGATGAGTTTTGTTCTAATGTTAAATTGATATACTTTGTGTTTGTACATAATATATGAACAAAAATACTTATGCCATAGGTAAATGTAGCTGAATAATATAGTACATGTTTTATACTCGTATATCGTTTACTATTGGAATTCTTTCATTTTTTTTTTTTTTTTACATCCGATTTTAATTCGTACAACCGTGACATAATAGACGTTATTGCATTCAAATAATTTGTATGCAAAATTATTGCTCCGTGCAACAACGAGACAAGTCCACTTTTTTTCGAAACTCTCTTTTAGATGTTATCTTATACAGATTTTTTTTCTGAACATTTCTTTACGACAACTAGACAGGTCCAATGATTATTTACAGAGTTATTTAGTAAATGGACTTGTCCGGCTTATAATATTATAGGCGAGAACAAGCTAAATCCGGACTTGTCTGGTTTTTGTCTGTCTTTGGACTTGTCTTGGTTTTTGAAAAATGTATTACAATTAACGAACAGAAAACCAGGTAATCCATATGTTTCATACTTCCAAGTCATTTTAGAAGATCAAAAATGTATTTAAAATTAAAACTAATTTCACTCAACTATTAACATGACGTAATTAAAGATACTTATGTCGAATTTTCAAATAAAAATATAAATTTTTAAAGTTTTGGAGAAATAAAACATGTCTCCTGAACAATTTCAAATTATGGACTTGTCTCGTTGTTGCACGGAGCCCTTCAATTATTATAATACACATTTTATACAACAGAGTTATTTAAATAAACACTTCCGATGACTAGCGAATAATATCAGACATAATAATATAGAAACTGAAGTAAAGTCTCGGGGTGAGGGGGGAAAACACTCATTATAATAATAATTAATGATTCCGATATTATGTATACTCTACAAGACTTATGTCACTATATTTTAAAAAAGTAAAAATTGCTCGTAGATAAAATGAAAACTATCTATCTCTCAAGACAACGATAAACTAGAGATCGAGTCATTAGAATTTTTACAATCAGAGGGAGATTTGCATTTGTCCGAAAATGACAAAAATCCAAGGTATGATAATGGTCTGAAATCAAAAACGTACTATCGACAATTGCCACCGAAAATCATTTATGTGTGGTTTGTTAAGCCGATAGGTTATGCGTGTGTGCCTAATACCGCGGGTCTCAGGTTCGATTTTACTTACCGCCACCCAATTTTTTTCTTTTGCGTTTTTTTCCAAAATGTCCTATGTAGCACAGCAAATCGATTATCAAGCCAAAATGTCTCCACTTTACACAACAAGTCGAGGGATGTTTTCGATATTTCCATAGCAGAAAGGTCGGCGAATGGAACGTTATCTCTTGATCGCGATGGACATTTGGAAATAAGTGATAACAGCATTGTAAACCTCCCGAAATTTCCGGGACCTGTCTAACTTTTAACATAAAAATATACTTTGGTACATTCCGGATGAAAAAATAATTACTTGACATATCAATTTGGAAAATTGTAGGTTGGTGACAGACTCGGTGCCACCATTTTTTCCCACAGATTCTTCTGATTTTCGGACATTTCCAACCGACCTATAATCAGAATATAAACTAGGTTGATCAACCTGGAGATCTTTTGACATGATCAGTATGGTAGTAGGAAGGTCTAAAGAGAACCTAAAAAAAATTAGGACATCCTAGACGAAAATTCCACAATATGTGAGTAGTGACTGTGGTACTGATCAAAACATGAAACTTCTCCTAAACTACCAAATCTTTCTATCAACCGTCTCAAAGTAAGACTTAATATTAACAACACCAAATGCAATGAAAGTGGCAAAACTTCGGCCAAGGGAAATCTAAACAACCAACGTGAAAAATTTAAATTTTGATAACTATGTAAAATGTTACCCTATTTTTTATTTACTTGTTATATTTCTAAGCCCATTCAAACTATAAATCTTATAGTTATGACTCCCTACCGTATAATATATATATATATATATATATATATATATATATATATATATGTTATAATTATAAATTACAAAATATATTTAAATGACACAGTAAACAATTTGATAAAATGAAAAATAATTGGTATACTATTGAATACCTTAAAATAAAAAACTCAAGGTAAAACAAAAACAATTTAATTGAATTTCAATTAGAAAATGCATTGCACACTGGTTAAATGTATGTAGTTAATAATATATCGAAGGTGCTTTTTTATATAGATTTGTTGGGATTTTGTGGCCCCATTTGGGGTTATGACATTTTTGTTGATTTTAAAATGTATTTATTACTTTTATTTTTTTTTTTTAACCATTAATATAAACATAATTATAATATGTATAGGTATCAGGTACAACATAAAATAATTGATTAATTTGTGAGTAAATGTTGTGATTTCAACCAATTATTTTCGGTCTAATTGGCCTGTAACCCAGCCAATCCGCCCCTGAATACGTCTATAACATGTAGTTGCCTATACCAACTACCATTTAGCATTATTTCAGTATTTCGAAAATTTCATTTAGGGGAATTTACAATCTCCCGCTAGTGACATACAGCTCCAAAGACGTCACAGTCAGTGGCGTTGACACCGTTTTTTATTTAGTGAAAGAAGGATCACAAGAATAATAACCGATTTTTCGCCAAAACGAGAGAAACCGACCCAAAGTGACACTTTGATATTAGAACACGGAGTTGGCAGGGGGATGCTTATTAGGGTTTCTCTACGGCGGCGAACGATATACGCGCGAGTAAATATTGATGGGTCGAACGCGCACTGCCTACCCCATATAATCCTGCCTAATGTGACTACGTAAATACCATGTAAAACGATGCACTTTCCTAGGGTCCAGAGTGAGAGACCGCTCGCATTAGTCACGGGAGATTTTAATAGACGTAATGCCGCACGCGCGGGCTGATTACGACGCGGACCGGCCGGCCTCGGGGCTAATGAAGCGCTTCAAGAACGGATCTCGTTCTTGGCCACCTTTCCGCGCGTATCATCTGCAAAACCCACTAAATCCTCGCCGTGTGGTACACCACCTACGTACGAAACGCTAAAGGATTGCGAGGCGAAACGCGCACTCTACCTTCTCCTGCTTCTCCTCCTCCTCCTCCTACTCCACGGGATTCGGACAATATTATTCCAGTCGAAAACGAATCGAAACAGAAATCCGTATAGAGTTTGGAAACTCCTCAATATCGCACAGTGTTCCAGAAAGTTGATTTAAGTTGATTTAATTAAAAAATTTTCATCTTTATACACTACACAGCAGTGGTCTCAAACTCGAACAATCTACGGGCCAAGTATTTAAAACAATAAAAATCGCGGGTCAAAACGTAAATAACCTTAAATTTACTTGTATACTTAAAATTGAATTCAAAATGAAGGCAAATATAAAAACAATATTCATTTCTATAAATGCGTTATTACATAGTTACTTTTATTATATTCACTACAATTATTTGTAAAAATATAAACAAACTAATTTTTTGTTTTTATAATTATTTATTATATAATAATAAATTATCGTTGTTTCAAAATTAAAGTTGAAAAAATATAATGAAAATAAACTTAATAAAATTTAAAAATATAATCTAAGAAATCTTAATTAATTAGGTATTTATTTTAATTTTTGAGTTGCACTTGAAACTGACATCTGGGGCATATAGAAAGATAAATAGAATTAATAAAAAAGTATGCATAGCTTCATTCTTTTTTTAAGCCTATCTTTCTTAGTCAATTTTACATTTCACCAGTTGAATACGCAACATTTTAACCAACAAACTAATCTTATACACTAGTTCAAAATTGTTCTGAATAGCGGCTGGTCACAGACCACAGTCAAATTGTAACTCTGCACCCACGTTCTACACAGAAACACACGGTATATTTTACCTTTGTATATTAGATTTACTTTTTTCTAATATTATGATGGGAATTTTCAAATGATTTATGTAAAAATAAAACACTATGAACGTCATATTATAATAATTATACTATGATGTTTAAATGCAAAAATAAATACATTAATATTTTTACAATTTTCTTTGTACATTTTTGTATGAAATACATTTTTATTGCGGACTGCACGTTTGAGACCACTGCTATACAGTAACAGTCGTATGAAAATAGTAAAATCGTAAAACTCGTGACGTTTAATTGGTATAGCATTTTCGATAAATTTTACGATAAATTGTACATTTGTACGTAGGTTAACTGGTCGCTGCTGTATTGAAGATGAGAACAAAACTTTAAAGCAGTTGTTTCATAACCGATGATTCGCGGTGCTATAGATTTTTCTTTTTATTGTACATCAGTACTTTTATAAAATTAAAGGTGCAACACTTGTAGCGAGTGAAATGTTATTCCATAAAATTTACAAGCCGATATTATAGGTACGAAACTTTTGTAAAAAATCTACGGGTTATCCAAACTTTCGATAAACAGCCTTAAGCTTTGTTGGATTCTTTGAAGAAAAAAGATTTCTTTGTTGAAAATCGTCGGCGATGAACGAACAATGAAATCGCCTAAATCCAACAGACAATATTCGGCTTACACTAAGCTTCATTTCAAGGATCCGACGTCAGGAGGCGAAAAATGTGAATGCTAATTTGTGAAATATACTCTAAGTATCCGTTAATTTAAATTTGTGTACTAGAGTAAAATATAAACTGTTATTATTTTGGTATCGATTGTGATTTTAATAATACTTTTCCTCGATATTTACTGTACTGTTTATCTCATTGATTACATCCTAAATGGTTATATGCTGAAGTGACATAGGGTAGAATTATTAAGCTGTAATCTGAGGAGATCGAAAATTTGCTAAACTGGTTCATGACTTGAACTGAGTTGAAAACCACTGATTTAAAATTTTAATAATGAAGGATTTTCTTTTCTTGCGTACTGTTCCAAGGAATACATTAAACAAAGGATGTATTTCATTAAAGGAATATAATAGGTTTTTCTTATCCTAGATTTATTTATTTTTTAATTTATTTACACTAAGCTGGTCAGCTATGCTTTAACGATAGAAATTGGATGAAGTAAAAAAATAGCAAGTGGATAAATTATTTAAAAATAATTTAATCACACTTATATTATAAATAAATTTGTTATTGTTAAAGAATAAAAATATGGACACTTTATACGCGCATCTTAGGTATTCTCCACTCTTCAGGTGGGTTAATTTTGGTGAATTTTGAAAAAATGATCAATATTTTCTTCAACATAAATCGATCCTTATTGGAGTGTGATATACACCGTAGAATAATGTTTTTCATATCAATACAATAATTACATTTCGTAATTTCAGTTTCAGAAACCTCGAACCGTCTAACAGATAAAGTAGAAAGTGTTAATCAGTGGTACCAAACCTTTTTTCTTTGGTGGGACACTTTAGCAGGTAAAAAAATAATTATCATCGAGTGGACTGCTAAATATAAAAATACAAATAATTACATTTATCTTGGATCATTTATAATATTGTATAAAATTGTATTTGATCTAATAAAATTGTATTGTCTTCTTATAACTTAATTATGTTTAAATCGTTGTTTGGACCGCACAATTTGAGATATTCAATGAATATTATAATATTTACCAAAATATGATTAAATAGTTGCATTTATATATATATTTTATATTATATCAAAATTTATATATATATATATATATTACACACATTTTTATTGTAATTATTTGAACACGATTTTCTTTATTAAGTAGTATTTTATAGTATGGTAGAATACCTTGGCTAGAACTATCATGGATGTTTTGAAAATTGAAAAAATTGGCAAATATTTGACATTAAAATATTATTAAATGACAACATTGTACATAAAATCGTACGGAATTATGTTCCCAAAAAGGTAAAACGTACAAATTCGTGCTATACCGAAATGTTTGAACAAATCGGGATTTTTACCTCGGCATTTCGCAAATTCGAATTTCTATGACAAAGCTTATCATTCACTCACTACAGAAGTATATCAGACCAAAATATAGAACATACAAATTCCTGTGAACCTTTGAATCCAATAATGGAAACCAATAATTGAAACCAATGATGTAATACTCATTATAACCAGATTATTTCCACGAATTCCCAACGCTTTCAGAGACTTCAGACGATTGATGTATCTATTAGAACTAGATAGATATTGATTTACTCCGATGTTGTAATCAATTATTGTGTGTACCTATATGACATACACACATAGTATATGATATAAATTATAATTACACTGTTCATTGTCTTCTAAAATTCTGCCACCCAAATGGCAAGCTAAATAATTGAATTTAAAGCTCGTACATCTCACAAAGATGGTAGTAACATATATGTTAATTCCCAGACGGCCGAAAAAACGTGATAAAGAAAACGAAAAATATGATAGGTACATAAAAATAAAATATGCACTGAAAATTTCTCGTTTCGTTGTAAGTTTTTAATTCATCAAATTTTAACGTCTCGACATTAAGACCTGAAAATATAATACAAACATATTTACGTGTAAACGGTACTGAAAAAATCTCAAAAATCGTAAGTCAAGTTTTTGTTTAACAATTCACTTTTTCGAAATTTCCTTGCACCAAAATATTTATGTTATCTATATTTTGATTTTTATAAAGTTCATATTAGAAAGTGATATTTTTTAAAGTGTTTTGGTCAAATTTTGGACATTTTTCCCAAATTTTAAGAAAACTCTAGGGAACTTAGAAAAATTACAATACTCTAAAGTAACATCTAGAGACAAATTTTGATTCGAAAATTCGCTAGTCGCAACTTTTCGACAAGTATTTCTATATGAAAATGTGTTCACAGAAAAAAAAAGAAAAAATGATTATCATTGTAAAACACGAGTTTCTTCACTCAACTCAGAATCAAAAAAAAAAAAAATATGTTAAAGACATTTTGTTAATGTTTTGGTGGTTTCCCCAAATTTTGTAAAAACTATAGGGCTTATTGAAACAAAGCCTCTCCGCATAGTACCATCTAGAGACAAATTCTGATTAAAAAAATATATATTGGCAAGAAAAATATTTATACATCTAATTTGTTCATTCGTCAAAGAACTAACGTATTACTTAATTCTTTACCCCTGACCATCTTGTGTAGAAACTTATTAATTTTAGCAAATAATTACTTTTTATTTTTGAAATAAACGCCAACAACACGCGCATAACAATAAAAATTCGTATCGTAAATGTACGTCTGATGATTGATAATCGTGCAGAAAGATCATGCTTTTATATTACACTGAGCACGATCACAGTTTTCGAGTTTATCATATTACATTTCAACGCGATCACGCAACAACGGAAGTTCACATCGTGCAAACACGGATATCTGGTTCCACGAAACCGGAACATTAAGAGCTTTACTCGTTGGAGATTTCTGTCAGTAAACAATATTATTTCTCTGAAAAATAATCACTTGTTTCCCGGTAGTAGACATCCGGGTTTATTAATTACACGTGTAGTTGTTTAGTTTTTCGAAGAATTTTTTTGAAAAACGATTTATAACTCAGAGAATACCACTATTATTGCAACGTATGCAATGTGGTGTAAGACTTTTACGTCTAAAAAAACCGGACATACTTCGCTTGTCGGGGTGTTCTTCGCACAACGGGTGAATTGAATTTTAAAGAAACGATAAATCACTTCTTCGATAAAACAATTCTGAACGAGGGAAGTTAATAATATAAAAAATAAATGAAAAAAAAAATGTCCAACACTTTTTTTTTCACATTTTCAAAATTTTCTTGCCCCAAAATCTTTCTTATATGATTTTCTATCTATGTTTAAATTTTCATATAGTTCGGATCGAAAAATGATGTTTCCAAGTCGTTTTTGTCAAATTTTGGGTAGTTTTTTCCAAAAAAAAAAAATTGAAGAATTGAGAAATTCAAAAAATGACTTCTTTAAAGTACCATCTAGAGGCAAATCTAGTTTCAAAAAGTTATTGATCGAAACTCTCGGACAAGTATTTCCATACGAAAAGTTGTACACAGAAAAAAATTAAAATAAATATCATTGAAAAACAATAGCTTCTTCACTTCGTTCAGAATCTAAAATATGAGCAATATCATCGCTGGAAATCGAGAGACGTAGTATTATTAGTAGGATTGTAAATTTTTGGAAAAATTTTCATTTTCTTTTGTTAACTGACTGTGAAACGAAGCCAAACCTAAGTAAATTAAAGAAGCGGACCAAATTATTACAAATACGAATTTTTCACCACGCAAATATATAACGCCATTGGACTGTAAGTGTGTAAAGACAGACTAGAACGTTTGATTTGGTCAGGATTCGGAGGAAAAGATTCGACAATTAGTGGATTAGTTACTTGTGCGACATCATTGCCGAACGGTTAAATACAAATATTAAGAATTTCATAATAACTAGTACCAAAAATATAATGATGAAATATCAATACCGTAATGTAATGTTCCTTTTCATTATTATCACGCAGTATTATGATAAGAATAAGTATGGCAAATGTAGATCAAAGGTAGATTACGATTTTATATTGTAACGTGATCTAGAAAATAGGTGTAAATACAAAGAGTGAACAGAACTCTGATTAGGTTAGCATCAATAGTTAAAATTTAATAAAGTCTCTAGTTTCAATAGTTCGAAAATTAATAACTATTATTAGTTGTTTATAGACAAGTCTAAAATTTAAAATTAATATTTACAAACAAATACCTTACAAATCGCAATAATATGATAGCTATCTGTTATTATCTTTTCATAAAATTTTATAACACGATTATTATTACACTTTGTTCTAACTCAAGTAATTTTTTATACATTTTCAAAAAAGAAATATTATTAAACATGTGTCTTTTAGGGACAATATTCGTAATACATAAATAATAACAGTGTTTTAAGTGAGTATTGGCATTTAGTGATAATAATTTATCACACAAATATTGTACTTTTGCATAGTACAGGATCTATGACTATGAAATGCCTCTATAAAATCTAGTGACTATAAGAAATGGATCACTTAATCTATCCTATTTCAGACATTAATGGAGAAATATTGATGATAACTGGAAAGTTCAAGAGCCATCATTAAAATTCAATAAAGTTAATGAGGCATTGAATGTATTAGAAAAAGACAGGTCCAAGAAAAATGATAGCTTACATTTTTGCAGCAAATAACGTGGCTCTAAAAACATTTTATGACATACATTGATAAATTGTATAAAAGAGCTTAAAACCTTGTCAAAATGTACAATTTATTATAAATTAACAATCCATATCTTATATATAATCTTTTTTTTTTATGTAGTATTTATATGATAAACGAGATCGTTTACGAAAAAAAAAAAAAAAAAAAGTATAGGAAATGGATGATAATCAAGAGGTCTATCATACATCACGAAATCGTGTGATAATGAAACGAAACATCTGTTATTATAAATATAAATAACCGCGATGGAAAAATGTACTGAACAAATCTATTTTCCTTGATAAATGACAGCTGAAGATGGTACATGATTTCAAGAATTGACAGTCCGTGCTCTTTCGCCTCGACGTGACCAGTAAATTATTATAAGGCAAAAGAAAAAATCTTTACAGCAATGCGCTATTACAATGATTAATCTCCTCCCGCTCATCGAAAAAACACGCATGATATCGAGTGTTAATCGTAATTATCGTTCAATCTCGTCGCGTTCGTGTGCTGACATCGTTGAAATGATATTATATTAAACAAACTCTCAGTTAATACGTTAAATGTATATGTGATACGGAATGTTACACGTCAAAATATCACATTCGGAAACTCTTTGGTTAGTGTTTATCAACAGAAGTCTACTGAACGTAACTATTGACGATACACGCGAAAGACATCAGATTCTAAATGCCAATAAAATAGCTATTATATTCGAGAACAATGTACCCAAAATTCAGCAAAGATCCAACACGAATAGCTAGAGAGAGAACTGACTCAGAATAAAAAGGTAAAAAAAAAAAATAATAATAGATATTTCGCTCATGGGAAAATGTACAAAAAAAGCAGGAATAGGGGTCAATAAAATATATAACGATTTGAATGTTAAAAAACTGTTACTGAATATTATTAAAACTGTCTTTATCGCTTTTTCTATCAGAAATGTACCCTTTATTCCAATTAATGAAATAATAATTCATTCATGTAATAATATTAGTTCTAATTGTCATAATCAGTGGCGGCTATCCTATACTCAAGGTGTATCGACCGATACACCTTGTAATTGGGTGGGTGTTCATAGGCCATGGTAGGTATAGTGGGTAATGATCCTAAATGAATAAGAAAAATATATTTAATAT
>JAIPRM010012845.1:0-11839 GCA_025469315.1 Stegophylla sp. TES_Ste_2020 | reverse complement strand
CAAAAAATGATGGTTTCCTAGTCGTTTTTGTCAAATTTTGGGTAGTTTTTTCCAAAAAATAAATTGAAGAATTGAGAAATTCAAAAAATGACCTCTCTAAAGTACAATCTAGAGGGAAATCCGGTTTCAAAAAGTTATTGATCGAAACTTTTGGACAAGTATTTCTATACGAAAAGTTGTACACAGAAAAAAAAAATAAAATAAAATAAAAAAATAAAAAATAAACATCATTGTAAAAACACTAGCTTCTTCACTTCGTTTAGATTCTAAAACATCATGTTTAAATATAACTTGAAAATAATTAAATTTTAATTTCTACACATGTTTAAATTAGGTTATTTACTTCAAAATAATTAAATATAATATTAACTTATGAAAAAATGATAATGGAGATACTTCCACTACAGACAATATTAAATTTAAAATTTTATTTTCACAGCTCACATATTAGAATATGAATTTAAAATCATTTTCAAACAAATTTGAATACCTTTGAGTAAAATATAGAAATATGAAAATACTGAAAATACCTTTTATTTTAGATTTTAAACGAAGTAAAAAAGCTAGTGTTTTTACAGTGGTGTTTATTTTTTTTTCTGTGTACTCTTTTGTATGGATCTACTACTTGTTAAAAGTCTCGATCAGTTATTTTTTGAAACCGGATTTGCCTCTAGTTGGTATTTTAGAGAGGTCATTTTTTTTAATTTCTCAATTCAAGTTTTTTTTTAGAAAAAACTACCCAAAATTTGACAAAAACGACTCGGATACTCTTTCAACGCGCATACTCATAAGAATTTCAAAAACTTTTAACCAATTTTGATTTTAGTACAGAATTTTAAAAATTTCAGAAATTTCTCATTTTTTGTTAGTTTTTATGTAATATATTTTTTGATTTTTGATATAAAGACTTGAAAATTTAATATGACCTCACTCACATATATTTCTAATTGACCTTTAAAAACCTCGAAAATCGTTAGTCAATTTTTTTTTATTAGTGTCGAAAGTTAGCATTTTGACAGAATTTATTAGTTTTACTCAAAATTACACACTTAAACGCATATAAAAAATTATTGGTTCAACCGATCTTTAGGAAACTTTGTACATAGATGGAGAATTACATTGCGAATATTTTGGTGCAATAAAATTTTTACGGACAATTAATTAAGTATTTTGCAAGGGTTTGACTGAAAAAAAAAATCGTAGAAAGTACGGGGACAAAGGTAGGTAATGTTTTTCGCTTCTCTTATCTTATGTATTTTTCGACGTTATTCTATAAACTATATGATATACTCCTCGCCACGAAAGACCGCTAATCCATAGTCAATGTAATTCGTTATTGTGGGACTATTTTTTCCCAGCATAATTGTTTTTTTTTTTCTGACGATTGTATTTATAAAGTAATTCGTGTTTACATATTTATTAATAAATACTATTCAGTGTATATATTAATAATATTACAATATTCACCAAGAAAATGAATTATATTATTTATTTAATTATCGAGTCTTGATGATATTCAGGCATGTAATATACCTATAATTTAGGTGCATATAAAATGTCACGTTGATTTACTACCTAATAATTTACGAATTTCACTTACTCTGTATAACATGTATACAGCGCTTGTCGTGTAGTTATAATTTGGTTTTATGGTGGACCATGCGCGAAAATGTACACGTTTTTATATAATTAACGTTCTTCATTCTGAATCGTATTATTGAAAAAATGATTTATCATTTCTTTAAAATTCAATACACCCGTCAAGTGTATCCTACCCGTGGTGCGAAGAATACCCCGACGTGTGAAGTACACACTTTTTTTTTTTATTTATTTTCTTTATTTATTAGATAAAAAAAAATATAGATGTATAAAGTAAAGTAAAGTATGTAGTACATTAAAGATAAATAACGTATGGACATGAAAGCAGGATATACTTCGCACCACGGGTGTTCTTCGCTCATCGGGCCAGATAATCTTGTTGGGTGTGTGGAAAATTACGACTTTTTTTGTTCTATGTAGACTATCTATTATTAATTTTCTTTTTAGATTGTTATACCAAATAAATATTTCGTCATACCTATTAAATTTGAATTTATTTTACTTATTTCAAAAATTATTAATTATACAAATACTACTAGATTGAAACTATTTGATTAAAATAATAATTAAACAATTGATATTTTTACAAATTGATTAATTTTTACGAAAATTTAGTTTACTAATTGAGTTATAATTTTTCTGATAATAATTTAAAAATTTTATCAAGAATTCATTATGGAATTTTGTATTTTATTATACAGTTACATATATGAGTTATTTAACATTTTCAAACATTTGGTGAGCCATAAATTGGCTTAATAAACACATAAATGTATAGTGCGGTGTAGTGCTTAGATCTGTATTCTGTCTACCACCAATATCTTGTTAGATTGTTCATACTTTCCCCAATTCACATATTGTTTGTTGTACTTATTATTTTTACACTTTATATTGAACTTATTCTCTTTTTCAAATAATCGTTTCATGATGTGTTCACAATAGGAACATATAATATGTAATATCCTATTGTCGCTTTCAATTTGGTCAATAATACCTAATTATATATGATATCCTTTTGGGTGAACAAGACTTTAATTAGGTTTTATAATTTACTTCTCAATTGATCTCTGGCTCACGGCTAAAAAAATAAAAGTTTGAAGAATTATCAATTATAATTGAACTCGTTGTAAACATTTTATTTAGTTTAGGATATGTCCTACAGTTCCAAAATTTCATTTTGTTTTCTCCTGTAATGTTACTTTGAATATTATTGTTTTCTTTTTAAATTGCATGTTTCGAATGGCCTGTTGATTTTATTGGGCGTGAATATTTAAATTAGATAATCGCGTGGTTTTTTTTATATTTCTTTCAGTATTTTTATTTTTATTAGCTATTGTTTCAGAAGGCATTTGATTAATCTCATCATCTAAGTGATTAGAATTATATAATATTACTTTTCGAAATTTTATTTTTTATTAAATGAGAAACTTTTTATTGCTATTATAAAATCAATTTGTAATTTAATTTTTAACGATTTGTATAAAATATACTCTAATTAATTACATTTGGAACCAAGTTATTATCTTTGCATTTTAGGAGTAGTGGGATATAATATATAAATAAGGTTATTATCAAAAAAGTAATTGTTAATTATTATTATTTTTTTTTAGTAAAAAACTAAAAATGCTTAAAAAAGTTACAAGATCAATAATTATTTAAACTAATGATTAATAATTATACATTTAATATAATGCTAAACAAACCAATATTTAAACTAAATAATATTATAAAAATTGAATATTAATATTTTAAAGATAATTACTAATCCAAATAATATGTTTAGCGCTTAAAAGACTTACAGCAAATTTGTACACTTTTGTGGCTTATATTATGTGACCTAAATACAAACTATGGGACTTTTAAGGGTTCTATAAAGAAATAAAAACTTTTGAGAGTATTATGTAACAATCGTCTCTCTAGGGAAATTAACCATTATATTTATATACCTAATGTTTATAGTTATAACTAATAAACGATACACTTTTTTTTATAATTTAAAATATGTATTATAAAAGTAAAGCATTTTATACTTCATCATCTACTTTTTATTATTAAACAAAACATCGTACATTTTTAGTGATGATTATAGGAATATATATGGGTTTTTCTATTATTTATGCATTTTAGATTCTAAGCGGAGTGAAGCATGTTTTGGTTTTATGATGACGTATTTTTTATATATCCACTTCTTAGGTAGTAAAATATATCCAAAGTTTCGCTCAGCAACTTTATTGATAAGAAATGTCATCTAATTGGTTCTTTATATAGTTTATCTTCTTCATTTTTTCAATTATAAGACAAAACTGTCGAAAATTTAAGTGAATCGCTAAAATAGGTATCAATGTCATAAAATAGATTTTCATGAATTCGATTTTAGTTTTTTTAGTCATAACAACAAAAACCATAGTGTTTAAAAATTGAAATTTGTACAATTATCACAGACTTGATTGTATTTTTATCATTTTCGGCCCAAATATAAAACTTTGAAATTATCTTGTGTTTTGAAAATGTTTATATTACTATTTCAAATAATTTTCGATGAAAGGCTTCGCTTAATATTTGTCTATCTATGTTACAAGTTCATGAAGATTGGCAAGACATAATAGAGTGTGTACTTTGCTCGTCGGGGTGTTCTTGGCACGTCGGGTGGTATTCTCTTGACGGGTGTATTGAATTTTAAAGAAACGATAAATCATTTCTTTAATTTCACAGTTTAATCAAATTTTAAATATATTGTAATATATTAAGCAATTTGTTGTTGTTATAAGCAATCTTAACTCAAATTATCAATGTTATGAAAATGAAGTACAATTTACTTTCATAATTTACCAATATTGACTCTTTTAAAAGATATTTTAAACTCTGAACGAAGTAAAGAAGCTAGTATTTTTACAATGATGTTTATTTTTTTTCTGTGAACACTTTTTTGTATAGATCTACTTGTCCTAAAGTCTCGATCAGTAACTTTTTGAAACCAGATTTGCCTCTGTTTGGTACATTTTTAAAGATGTCATTTTTTAAATTTCTTAATTCTTCAATTATTTATTTTCGAAAAACTGCACAAAATTTGACAAAAAAAAAAACTCGGAAATCATAATTTTTTGATAGAAACTTTATGAAAATTTAAACATAGATTGACAATAATATGAGAAACATTTAAGCGCAAGAAAATTTTGAAAATGTGAAAAAAAAATTTTGGACATTTTTCTAACACTTTTTTTCTCATTAAATATTTTCTTCCTTTTCTTTATTTTTTAGATAAAAAATGTAAAGTAAAGTAAAGTGAAGTATAGACAATGAAGCCAGACACACTTCGCACCACGGATATTCTTCGCTCTACGGGTCAGATACGTTTGGTGGGTGTTTGACAATGACGACTATTATTGTTCTTTATATTACCTATTAATTTTCTTCATTCAAAATTATCTTATTGAAGAAATGATTTATCGTTTCTTTAAAATTTTATACACCCGCCAAAGGTATCTGACCCGAAGTGCAAAGACTATCAATGGTGCGGAGTATTTCCGGCTTTCTTGTCTATACTTTAATTTTATTTTTATTTCTATAAAATATTTGGAATTTTCGAAAATCAAAAAGCAATTATGTCACAAAAACTAGTTTCCAACTGCTGTTTTTCGTCATCTATTATTTATAAAATTGTTAAGTGTTTTTAGTGTGTACAATATTGTCATGTTTGTTCAGATCGTTTTGTAAAAAAATGTGGAGGTCTTTTACTAAAAACTAGTGTTTAACTTGTTGCCTTTTGTATTTTTTGTTTTTTTTTTTAATACACACACACACACACACACACACGCACACACACACACACACACACCATGGTAATAGTTTATTTTAAAATTAGAATTTTTTTATTGAATGTTGTTTTTTGTTTTATGAATACATAAGGGGAAATCATAAGTAATAATATTGGTCATTACTTAATATAAAAAATATATAAATAATTATTAAACTTGACTTATTATTTAGAAATCTGTATAATGATTTATTTCGGAAAATAGCTACATTCAAGTTCACTATAAAATCGTATAATATAAATCGTAATCAAAATAAGTTAACTATTTCAATTATAAGTCAGTGGCGCAACTAGGTCATTGAAGCCTCAGTCTCACTTATAACGTAGGTTCTTCTTATAGATTTTTGGTTAACAGGTATTGTTTTTTACAAACATTGTTTAATTGCATTGGCTAATATAAAAACTTTAATGTGTTAAAAGTAAAATATAGAGAAGAAAGCCGAACATACTTCGCACCACGGATATTCTTCGCTCCTTGGGAGGTATATTCTTAGTGGGCGTATTGCATTTTAAAGAAACGATAAATCATATATTCAATCAAACGATTCTGAGAGGAGCTTCAGATAATATACAATTATAATTGTCGGTTAAATATATTTAATAAATAACTACTGTTATTTAATAGTGTCGGGTGAGTAGTATTCTTTTTATATAATTTTTTTCGTGTTGAGTCGATTTGTAACGTTGTTAGGTACCATATGATTGTGATTTCGGATCAATAGTGTTACTGATAGAAACTTTTGGACAAGTATTTTTATACGAAAAAAAGTTTCAAGAAAAAAAAAAAAAGGTTAAAAAAAATAAATTTCATTGTAAAATCATAAGTTTTTTCGCTTTGCTCTGAATCTAAAATAGTACATGAGATGAGCCAATCATAGCCTACCCGAATTTCTATATATCATAAATATTGTATCCTATAAGACAGGGATGTCAAATCCATGGTACACGTGCCCGAGGTGGCGAGGTTGCCGCGAAAAATTAAAATATTTTTACTGTTTATATTATTTTAAGTGTATACGGCTTTTATCGTCAATAACGATTAAGTATTCAATTTTATCTGTAGATAAAACTATAATAATTTATAATATTGCGTTGAGTATTTATCTACGGTTATTGAGAGTAAGTTGCCAAAATATATATATATTAAATATTCAACAACAAAAATCACACCAAGAAAGAACATAAATAATTAACAAAATAATATTATTATAGTATTGTATGTACCAAAACTAACCTCTTTTATATTATTACATTAATTATACAATAAAATTACAAAAGTCTTTTTTTACAATATTGAATATAATATTTTTCAAGGCACGCTCGAAAAAAAGAAGATAATTTTTGGCACGTAGTGTTCAAAAGGGTTGCCACCCCTGCTATAAGGGAACCGATGATGTTCGTTTTTTAAACACCATTTTCAACCGATCCAGAGTATTTCTAATATTCTAAAGAGTTTGTATTTATTATATATGTTAAGAATGCAATATACTTAATATCTATTAAAAAAATATGTGTTAATTTATTATTATTATGTTCATTTTAATTTAAATTAAATTATACAGTCAAGTTAAGTTTCAATGAAGTTGTGTATTACAGTATTCTTATGGTGTAATACTTAATATTCAAAGGTATATTCTTATTTAAATATATTTTTAATGAATATTTTATTTGTATTTTTTTTTAAATTAAGATTATCTTAATTTTCAATGATGATTTTTTTGTATATTTCTACTAAGACACACATCCTTTTTAAATTATAGTAAGTTAGTTGTGTATAATTTTGTTTTGTTGTATGAATGAAATTGGCTTTGCTTTGCTTTGCGTCACTGGAAAAGTCCTTAAAACTAAGCCCGGCTTTCGCCTATTAGTGGGGTGATGTGGGGCTGAGTAGAGTTTCTTGTTGATTATGTGATGCCGAGTGTGTACCAAGTCAGTGAGTGTTGTTTGTGGATACGAAATGAAGTTGGACTATTTTTACAACGTTTATATTAACTTGGTTTACTTCTGATTGTGACGTATTTTAGCAATTGATTTTAAACTAACTTTCCAATGAGCTTTCTAATGGCTTTTATGCATTTTATTGTAAAAAGCAAAACGATTGTCATTGGTCGAAACTATGTTCATACCTGATTGGCTATTAGGATATTTTTAATCAAATAAGATTTTAAACTAATTATTATATTATATCATACACACCACCTGTCAGTTAACATTAATATTACGATAGTTAAAATAACAACAATAATTAAAAAGATGCAATAAAACATTACCAATCAACCTCTCAACCTTTTGTGTGTTAATAACAATTATGTAATAAAATGTGTAATTAATCCGTACTTTCTCCGATTTTTTTTCAATCAAACCCTTGTAAAATGTTTAATTCTTTGTCCGTAACAAATTTTATTGCACCAAAATATTCATAATAAAATTCTCTATCATGGCACCAAATTTCAAACAATCGGTTGGGCCAATTTTCTTATATATACGTTAAAGTGCTTAATTTTAGGTAAAACTAACGAATTTAGTCGAAATTCTAACTTCAGACGGGTATAAAAAAAAAAGTTGACTAACGATTTTCGAGATTTTTTCAGGTCAATTAGACATATATGTCAGTGAGGTCATATTAAATTTTCAAGTCTTAATATTAAAAATCAAAAATTTTACATAAAAACTAACAAAAAATGAGAAATTTCCGAAATTTTCAAAATGCTATACTTAACTCAAAATTGATCAAATCTTTTTGAACTTATTATGTAATGTTCTCGTAGATATTTTTAATAGTTGGTGAAAATTTCAAGTTCCTAGCTGCATTATTTTAGAAGTTATGTCAAAAAGTAATTTTCAATTTTACAGAAATTTCGGTAATTGCGTATTTTGCCGTTTTTCGTGAATTTTTTGACAGTTTTTCCCCGTTTTTGGAAAAAGTATTGAGAAATTGGAAAACTGACCTCTTTAAAGTACCATCTGGGTGTGATTCCAGTTCTATAGAGATACTGAACGAAACTTTCGGACAAATATTTCTATACGAAAAAGTGTTTACAGAAAGAGAAAAAATAAAAAAATTAATTAACATCATTGTAAAATCATAAGCTTCTTCACTTTATTTAGAATCTAAAATATTTTAAATAAAAATATAATTTATTGTAATATTTATCGCAATCTAGTTGACAAACATTTAACTACACAGCGTAATATTATTGTATCGCCGCGAAGTCGCCTTCGTTGTAAATCGGTGCACACTTGCTCGATATTGACTTGCGTGAAAACTTGAACGCAAGATGGTCGTGCGTCGCCGCTGTTAAATTTGTAATACACAAATTATGAGTATACCATGGTAATGCAACGACACGCCACGCGTTAATATGACGAAAGTGTGCACCGTGGGTTTATTTTTATCCTTATTCCGATTTATGTGCTTAATATTTTGTAATTGTCGGCATACGAGTCTAGTATTCCCACGACGTGCGAGACAGTGTACTTAAAGAAAGCATGCCAGTAATAGCATTTATCTATAGTGAATGATTCGGGTATTCCCACGATTGGCGTACTTACTTGATGAGTTCCTCAACAGGTACTTAGGCACTTGTACAAATAACTAAGTAATGTGTTCCTATGGCTGGCTACAATAACAAATAAATGTGGTGAAATACAAGTTTATTTATATTTCATGCATTTTTAATTTCCAGTTAGTGTGTTCCTGATTTTTAAGTAATTAAAACATACTTATAAATACATTTTTCGTATAAAAAGTAATTTGAATACATCTAACTATGATGGAGGGTTATAATAGGGCAGAAAACAATTATTTGTTACACTTGCATTGAAAGTTTAATTTTCTTTACGGGTAGATGCGGTCGAAAGTGACCGTTATCCGTCTAGCGGGCGGAAAAGACTACTTTATCGTCCACAGTCCACGAACCGAAAGTTGCTTTACAGTGTCCGCCTCGTGGATAAGAAAGATGTCCAAAGAGTATTATAAATACACATTTGGCGCAATTGTTGGAAACTATGGAACCGTGGTAATTATAATAATCATTGTAACCATGGCAACCTTAGAAGTCGTGGTAACCGTGACAACCGTGGAACCGTGTAGAACCATAAAGGCGGTTGCACACGTCTCATTTCGTATGCCATGTCGTGTCCTGTTTCTACCGTCATGAGGTTTTTTTTTTTCAACCGTGTTGTGTTGTTTGTTAACATGGTAGAAGATAAATATTCCCGCCTTTATTTAAATCTAATATCTAATTAATAACAATAGGTATGGATATTATAAGTATAATATTATATATACCTAATAATAGAATACTTTAATTAAAGCCATTCTATATTTCGTCAATCTATACATTTATACCATATTACCCATGCATTTATCTTTATAAAACACAATCTTTTAATATTTTGGTATATTTTGATATTAAAAATGGACAATTATGAATATGATCTAAGTGTATAACGGAGAAAAATTATAATTATTTGTGCAATTCAAATTATTAAAATTAAACTGAGGTTTATTTTAATTTAAAAAAAAATAGACCATTTACGCTTTTGGGTATCATCGTATATTTCATAATATGTACTGGTTGTTAATCATGTACTTCATA
The DNA here is from genome assembly GCA_025469315.1 of Stegophylla sp. TES_Ste_2020. NCBI lineage: Eukaryota > Metazoa > Arthropoda > Insecta > Hemiptera > Aphididae > Stegophylla > Stegophylla sp. TES_Ste_2020. The sequence continues at coordinate 1,825 of JAIPRM010012845.1, read as the reverse complement.
TTATTTACATTTAAATTATATTAAACTCTGTACTTCTTGTTATAATAAGGACCTATTTAACTGTATCAGTGCGGTATATTTAATATTTTTTTTTTCACAATTAAATTGATCTACATAATTTTCTTCTTATTTATAAAATAATTCTACCTGATATTTAATTAAAAATTTTTTACAAAACTTTGGTCATGAGGATTTACTCATTGTCTAAAGAAACTAGCAATATAATTTTGCTCGACTGAGAATGATTTTCTTAATTCAATGATTTATTATTTCTTTCAAATTTAAAATTATAGGATAGAATGTTTTTGAATGACAGATAAACCAATCGTATCTGACCAAAGTTTTTTACACTCTCCACTAATATGTGACTTCTTAATTTTTGAATGCAAACCACATTTTTAAAAAAGGTTACCGACTGTGGGATTATCGTTATAATATATATATAATATGCACACTCATTGTAAACTTTTTTATGTTTTTTTAATAATTATATAATAAAAGATCACATTTAAATTAATAATTAATCTATTATCATAATAACCAATTTTAATTTTATATCACTTTGAAATTTTTTCAGGGGCTTTGGCAAACAAGGATTTCAATGTCAAGGTAAGATTGTTTTACGAAAAATTAATGTTTCATATTGTGCACAGTTTATTTGATAATATAATTTTGTTAAATTATAATCACCAGAGCTGGATCAAAATCACTAGATTTTGATGCAATGTCATATTTTTTTATGGTGTTCCGAAACATAGATCCATAGTAAATAGGAAATATCTTTTGGGTAATTCTAATTATTTTAATGAAATTTTAATTTTTTGCATTAGTTTATAAATTGAACCATTAAAGAAAGTTTTTTACTTTCGTGATTTTTAATCAAGTAATATGGAAATTGAAATGAAAAAAATCTTAATTTTCAAAACTACAAAAGTTTGTGGTAAATACGAAAATGTAATTCAGTGACATTTAAGTTAGCTAAAGTAATAATAAGATAGATCAGATATCATGATCAAGCAGTATAATGAATTGAATATTGAGGAAAACGGCGGCTTGTTCAGCCCTGAAAAATATATTTTTAAATATTTCTCTTGAACTATAAGAGCTATAATGTTGGTTGATATCCTATTAAAAAAAGCTTGTCAAGTAAAGATACTGAATATGAAACTGTATTTTTGTATCTGACCTGAAGAGCGAAGAATTTATGTTGCGAAGTATGTTCGGGCCTATACTTTACTTATCTTTACTTTACTTTATTTTCTGAACGAAGTGAAGAAGCTAGTGTTTTTACAATGATTCTTTTTTTTTCTGTATGCACTTTTTCGTACAAAACATGTCCAAAAATCGTACAACACTTGTCCAAAAGTTTCGATCAGTAACTTTTTGAAACCGGATTTGCCTCTAGTTGGTACCTTAGAGAGGTCATTTTTTGAATTCTTCAATATTTTTTTTTGGAAAAAACTTCCCAAAATTTGACAAAAAAAGATAGAAAAGACTAGAGGCAAACCCGGTTTCAAAAAGTAGCTGGCCGAAACTTTTAAACAAGTAGATTTATACAAAAAAGTGTTCACAGAAAAAAAAAATAAAAAAAATAAACATCTTTATAAAAACACTAGTTTCTTCACTTCGTTCAGAATCTAAGATTATCGAAACCAATTAATTGAAAATACACATAGAAATATTTTTAGCAGAAACAAAAAAAAAAAAAGCGGGACATACTTCGCACGACGGGTGGGATTCTTTGACGGGTGTATTGAATTTTAAAGAAACGATAAATCATTTCTTCAATAAGACGATTCTGAACGAGGGAGTTAATAATATAAAG
>JAIPRM010012844.1:0-11839 GCA_025469315.1 Stegophylla sp. TES_Ste_2020 | reverse complement strand
TATTTAATATTATTAACTTCCTTCGTTCAGAATCGTTTTATTGAAGAAATGCTTTATCGTTTCTTTAAAATTCAATACACATGTCAAGAGTATCCTATCCGAGGTGCGAAGTACACCCCGACGAGCGAAGTACACACTTTTTTTTCTTTTGTAACTAGTTCAAGTCGAGTAATCGTTAAAAATTATTAACCTTAGCTAAATTTAAATCAATTTAAAATGTAAATGAATTTGACCAACGAAATTAAGTTACAAAACGTAAGAGTTTAGGATATATTTATTTATTTTTTTACTGTCGTTAACCACCCCTTTAAAAATATTATGAAATTAATGATAAAGACAAGATTTATTTTTGCCAACTAATTAAATTTACAAATAGAAAATTAAGCTATTTACACAAACATTATACGATTGATAAACAACTATTAGAAATAATTTCAATTCTAACGATATAACACATTATTTTAGGTGTAAAACAAAATAACTTTTTAAGTTATTTTTTCAAATCTTGTTGAATTTAAAGTTATCACTGTGTGGTTTTCGGGTTTAATTTGAAAGTGCTGAACTGTTAATTAAAATTTGTAACACACGCGAATAAATACCTATTGATCTATTTGATCACTGTTTATACCATAAATTCATAAAATAATTCAGAATTTTTCAATTAGATACTTAATAGAAAATTCATTATAATATTGGTACCTATAAGCATTTTAGTGCGGTCATTTTTCGATTTTCCTTGTAAGCATAAATTATACATAGAACCTAATAAAATTAGTATTTTAGTACAGAAAAAGAACAATATTTAATGTTTAAAATAAAACTAGTTCAGGGATATTACTATTGATATCTTGCATAAAGAAAATTAAAATTTGTTTATTTTTATTCCAAAAATTTATTTTAATCACATAATATAACCTTTACATATGTAAATACAACCATACATATGATACAACATAATTATTTTAAAAATGTTGTGAAAATTATTTTAGGGAAAGAAATTTTTTTATATGTGGTGAAAAAAAAAAAGTTTTTCATCGAATATAATATTTTACCTTGTTCTCGGTTAATAGCTGAGTATAATACAAATGTTTTTCTAATAATAATAAATTTTATAATTTTGATTAAAATTGTCTTGAATACATTGAAGATTCGCTCAAAATCGTTTTATCATTCCCCCCCCCCTAAAGAGCAAAGAATACCTATAGTGGGAGCTATGGCTGGCTCTCTTGATAAATTAATTTAATTGATACACAATATGATATTGGTCTGTAAATTATTATAAAATATATAATGAATAAAAATGAGGCCTCTTAAAAATGGAGGCCAGTTGACCACTGACTAGATACTCCCCTAAAGCAGGCTCTGATTAGATGAGCAAATTTTTTCGTTTTTTTAATATTTTTTTATTTATACTGCAGATCGGACACACGCATCAATCCTCCCATTAAATGTGTAAGACCCAAGACATTTTTATGGCCCATATGTCATAGTTTTTTTTTTTTAGTATAGCGTTGTTCGCTAAATTTTAGAAAATAATTTATCATCTGCAGCGTGGATTTTTATTTTAAACTTATTACTTTACGCATTATCCCGTAACATTTTCACAAATGTCGTAGAGTATTGTAAACGCGAAAACACAACATCAAATCATCCGTGGCCCGTCAACGAGTTTTCATTAAACGCCATGTCATATTATTATTTTTTATTGTGATAGTATATTTGATTCTTTGTTTATAATTTTAAAAACTCAAATCGTGAACATTTTTTTTAACGTTAAATTTATTTATTTTTTTGTACGCGTGATATATTTTATACATATTATACAAAATGATTTATTTTCACTGTTTATCACATAACCTATTAATTTTGCGACTTAACATGTGGGCGTGTTTTTTTTTTTTAATTTTCGGTGACCAAAGTTATTTTTTATCATCACCAGAGATAAAATAACTATAAATATATATTTTCCGCTCCGCGACCTCAATATGTAAAAACGACATGTTTTTCATAATATTAAAACAATAACTCGGTTTCTACCCACACGCACACACACACACATTATGTATATTTTTATCGAAAGTATTATTTCTGTGGATATTATGTCACGAAAAATCGCGATAATTGAGCAACATTGACTCGCGGCATATGGCAAAATATAAATTTCTGTATACACAATGACTACGGAAAGTTAATTAATTTGTTACACAATATTATTGTAAAATAAAACAGAACTTCAGAACAAACGCGCAACACAATATTATAATGCACATTGTATTTAATAATACAATAAACGATACTGTACAGTGGACTAATATTGATTCGTTGACTTACATAATAATACGCGCGCCGACTCGATTATTAATCGATATTTATTTAATTTCATATCAAACGTGACGAAATTAATATCCGTTATATCAGCTAAGTCTTTTTTATTTTTCTTTATTCCAAATTAAAACTCGTACGCTGTACTCATTGATTAACAATGGAAATTATTATAAAATTACAATATAGTCAGGCGGCGGATATTATATTATTATTGTTTAGCGTTAGGTAATATAATATTGTTTGTGCCGTTTGTGTGTTATCCGCACCGCCGACTCGAAATAAAACAAAAACAATAATTGACAGCGAGTCAAAAAGAAAATTTGTTAATTCAATAGGTATATTATGTTATTTTTTCCTCTTTTGTTACGTCTTCTTTCATCAATTATTCAATTATAATAATACGCAAAAACGCGTGTTCGTTGTACCACGAAACAAACAGACTGAAACCGAATAATTGTTATTGTTTTTTTTTTTTTTTTTTTTGTGCGTGTTTTGGTTGTAAAATTCTATTGTAAATTAAAAATTTTGCACATATTACGTAAGTCGGCTTTCCTTTTTTTCGCCGTTCAATCGCAGGCACACACGAAAACGTAAATATGACAATACGCGCTACGACGTCCTTTGTTGGGAATTTTTCTACAATATTCACATTCACAGCGTATACAGAGTGCTCAATAAGATACTCATATTGTGATTTAAATCAGTATAATGCGTATTTTTATCGTATACATATTAATTGTATAATGAATAAAAACATTAATGAAACTACATTTTTGTGAAAAAATAGTTTTCTTCTAGTTTTTATTTTCTTTCATTCAAAGTGTGAAATCCAAAGTAGTAATTGCCGTTAAATGAAATTTAAAATTTTCGTACATAATATGAATAGAAAAAAAAAATTTGCATTTTCATAAATATCTGATTTCATTCTAGTATTAAATAATTGTACGTATATGTTATCAACAACAGGGTTAAATCTTCACGCTTAAATCTACGCGCCACGCGGTGCACTCTGTATGCGATGAGGGTGTACCAATACAATTTGAAAAATGTAATGACATTTGTTCTATTAATCATTTTCCAACTTTTTTAAAATTATTACTTCAGCAATTAAGCATAATTTTTTTTAGGTCCCAAATTTTTAATTTTTAATTATTTTACTACAGTTTTAGAAAAAATTCAAAATAACCATTTTGTAAGACTTATTTTTAGAAAAATATTGTTGCTTAAAAATCTTATAAATGTTAATCCGTTCATTTTCTATATCGTATTTTCTATCGTATACGATTTTTTTTTTTTTTTAACTTTTCAAATAATTTTATAATTTTATCAAATACGTCATAATGGAGTAAAATGATGACGTCAATAGGTTTATTATTATGATTTATTTATCGATATAATTAAATTATTCGCAGACATAAAAAAATTATATAAAATGAACGTGTTAATCTTTACTGGAGATTTATGCACACCAATATATTTCAAAAAATGATATTCACAATAGGACTATTTTTATATTTTTCTAAGACCGTAGTACTATGATTGTGTATACTATGATGTAATACTATTATGTACAGTGTATTAAAAAATTTCGTTCCTTAGCGCAATACTATAGTAATAATTTTCAATAATACAAAAAGTTAAAAATTATTAATAGAACAAAGGTTATTGCTTTCGTGAAATCGTACTGGGGGGACACCAACTATATTATTCAAACCATACAAACGTAAAATATTACGTCATAAGGACTTTAATACATAGCCATAATAACAAATTCTCTTTTAAATTTTCGTAATACGAAATTATTCGAATGACCCTGTATAATAAATTTCATTGTAACGCGGTCGAGCCAGAAGTAGACGCAGGTACCAATATTTATACGCCTCGAATGATATTGAGTAAATTTAAGCGTCGGTTTTCTACAACAGAACCGTTGTTGAATTTTAAATAAGTAGTTCAATTAAAATCGTTTAAACGTTACGAAATATCGCGTAACAAAGTGCCTACATGAGTTTTACACAATTCAATTATTCGAATACATCACTTTGGCTTTGTTGCGCTGTTATTACAAAGTTTATGTAATTCTAAAAGCGTGGTAAATCAATAGTTTAAACGAAATGCGACATTTATACGACGAACTGACGACGTACAAAACGATCTGTTCGAAGTCCAAAGCTGTTCGAATAACCGCGATTCGGTGTGGATTAACGTTCGATTGTACGCGAATTTCGCATTAAACATCAAAATGTCAGAGTTTGTCGAGCCAAAGGTAACTTGTTATAAATTATTGTTCTAATAAACGTCGTCAAAACTTTTGTCCTTTCATCGAGTAACGAGGTATTTGCTGTAATATTAAAAACCATCACGTTATTCAGGACATGTTCGGTTTGAAATAAAAGTATATACCTATCAATCAACGCACATAACTATTACCTATGAAAATTCGAAAATCACTTGCCCCTAATTCGTGAATGCGAAATTGACCTTCTTTTTGCTAAGTTTAAGTGTATACCTATTGTTCGAATACTCTTGTTAGGTTTTTTTTTTTTTTTTTTATATATATATATATATATATATATATATATATATATAATGAAAAATACGCCTTATGGTTCAATTTTGGCATGATTAAAAAAAAGGCTGAACATAATATATCGCATTATGGGTATTCTTCGCTCCTCTGATCATATAACCTTGGTGGGTGTGTTGAATTTTAAAGAAACGATAAATCATTTCTTCATTAATACTATTCTACGTGAACCATGTTAGAACAATTAAAGTCGTCATTTTCAATACACCCATAAAGATTATCTAATCCGAGAAGCGATAAATACCCATTGTGCAAAGTATGTCGGGAATTTTTGTCTATACTTTATTTTACTTTATTTTGATTTTTTTTATTTAATAAGTAATAAGAGGAAAAAAATACAATTTTGCTAAAAATAAAAAAAATTTGATGAGAAAAAACTGTTAGAAAAAAATATCTAACATTTTTTTTTTCATATTTTTAAAATTTTCTCACACTAAAATATTTCTCATTTTTTTGTCTATCTATATTTTAATTTTTATAAAGTTTGAAATAAAAAAAATAGATAATTTTCGAGTCTTTACTGTCAAACTTTTGGTAACTTTTCCAAATTTTGAGAAAACAATTACGAATTTCGAAAAATTGGCCTCTTTAAAGGGCTGTCTAGAGTAAAATCTAGTTTCAAATAGTTGCTTATTGAAACTTTTGGACAAGTATTTCTATACGAAAACGTCTATATATAAAAAAATAAAAAATTAAGTAAAATAATAATAAAAAATAAACATAATTTAAAAAACACAAGCTTCTTCGCTTCGGTTAGAATCTAAAAGTTTCATGTTATAAATAATTTAATTTATAATACAACATTTTTTTTAATTTTCTAACATTATTATTCTTATTTTGTTGATCATATAATGTATAATATATCATTTATGCAATATTGAGTTTTGTTTTGTAAATCATGAATTAATATAATTTGTGAGTAATTATTACAGTAAGTTATTGAGTAACATTAATTTTATTTTAAACTATCTGCCTCACAAAACATTAAAAAAAAAATAAATAAAATAAAATAAGCTATTATTTCTTTAGCTATGTGAGCGAAACAATATATTTGATTATTTAAATAATATCGGATCCGTTGGAAGGATTTAAACAGTTTTATTTGGAACACTGTGTATATATTAGATATAAAAACAACTGAAAATCGATGCCAGTTGTTTGATATCGCAAGTCCTCATATCGCGTACATTGGACGTAGTTTATTTCGAATGCACCGCGTTCAAATAAAATTCACATATTATATTATGCTATGCGTCATGGCGGTATTCGTCAACTTTAAACGCATGGTCGAATGCCAAGATTCCGCTTCATATTTTATTTTAATAATTTTCGAACACACGGAAGCTATTAAACGTTGTATATATATCGATTCAAGTCTGTGGTAAAATGTAAGTACTCAAAATATCCCCTTTGGTCGGTTAAATATCCAGGGTATGTTTGATCGTAGGGTGAACGAGGAGACAGATTTCCAATTACAATATGATTTACAGAGTGGATTTTTTTCGAAAATTTATATTGGTCAGAAAGTTTTAAACAAAGTATGTGTATATAATAATAGAGGGCAATGTAAAAACGGAGAGAATACTTATCTCTGTTGTATAATACAATTTCACGATCCCGTGGCTAAACGAACAAAACTTATAAAACAATTTACGTTATTATATTATTATTATTATTATTATATTTCATCGTTATACGCATTCGGTTTATGCGCGTGGTATTCGCCAAGTGGTTAATATTGCAAAGGGGTGGGACGAGACAAAGAGTCTCCCGAATTCACTCTGCCGCCGCGGTCAAAACTGAATTAATAAAGCTATATTATTATTATTATTATTATTATGTATATTGAAGTATCCCGTAGTCACGTTATACCGACGAAACGAACGAAATGAATTGAATTACATTTCAATCTCATGAAATTCTATACGTTTATAGTATATTATGGTATGATCGTATTATCCCATTTAGGAATTCCGAGTATACATACCTCTAAATTGCGGATTGTTGTATACGTACCGGTAGAACGGGTGTCTAACATCGCAGACAATAATTACACAGGTCGATAAAAAGCTTTTGTACGTTTACCAAAACAAATAATCAATGAGGAAACAATGTGTGTATCATGATTTTCATTCGTTTTGTTTATAATTTTGACCCAACACTACAATAATTACCCGTGAAATATTTTTTATATTAAATATTCAAATTTTCATGAATAGATGGCCGGCAGAGCAATGAAGCTTTTACAATGATGTTTTTTTCTCTATTTTTATGTAAACACTTTTTATATCCAATAAAAGTGCTCGGATCAGTAATTATAAATTATTACAGGTGTTTCCGGTAACAAACCGTACTTGATTGAGGTTATTATTCGAAATTTTTAATAGTTTTGTCAATTGTAAGGAAAATCGGTCGAAAAATTTGTAAAACATTGCCGTTTAATTCATTTTAGATTCTGAATGAAGTGAAGAAGCTAGTGTTTTTACAATGATGTTTATTTTATTTATTTATTTTTTCTATGTACAACTTTTCGTATAGAAATATTTGTCCAAAAGTTTTGATCAATAACTTTTTGAAATCCGATTCACCTCTAGATTGTACTTTAGAGAGGTCATTTTTCGAATTTGTCAATTCTTCAATGTTTTTTTTGGAAAAAACTACCCAAAATTTGAAAAAAAACGATTCGAAAACCATCATTTTTTGATCAGAATTTTATGAAAATTGAAACATAGATAGAAAATCCTATAAAAAAGATTTTGGCGCAAGAAAATTTTGAAAATGTGAAAAAATTTTTTGGACATTTTTCGAAAATTTTTTTTTTCTTATATTATTAATTTCCTTTGTTCAGAATCGTTTTACTGAAGAAATGATTTATCGTTTCTTTAAATTTTAATACGCCCGTCAAGAGAATACCACCCGTCGTGCGAAGTACACCCATCGTGTACGGTGTGTGTACATCAAGTATGTCCGGCTTTTTAATATATACATACATATATTAATGTAAATAGTATAATATAATAAATATAATTGAATAATATTGCTTTATACAAATGTGGATTGCAAATTCTGCTTTATAGATGGTATTGTTATTCACACGCATGATTAAAATATTGGTGTATTGTATTCTGAAGAAAATAAATTCTTCAAATCTATAAATGCAACTATTCGATCAATTAATTAATAGTAATGAAAATAATAGAATATGAAACACTAAATTTTGACACAATTTGGAAATATCGGTTACATATTTTTATGCTAGAAATCGATGTCGATACTACCAACGAGTTTTAAATTAATTTTAACCGAAAAAATTGTAGGGTCGTTAAAAAAAAAGAAAATTCCATGACAGTATTTGATTTATCGTATTTTATTTTTGCATGAAGTACCATATCATTACTATAGCTGGAAATAATTATAGTTTCATAATTATTGTTCTATAATATGATCTTGATTTTTAGCAGACTAAGCTAGAAATCAAAGTTGTATAAGAGTGGGTTTAAATTTGAACATTGAAAACGCATATTTTGCATATTTGGTAAATTTTAGGGAAAAAGTGCATATTTCATCGATACATAATAATATATTTAATGATAATAATTAAAAGAAAAAAATGATTTCTTTTCTTTTTGAACTCACATATCTCATACAAACTTCATAACTGAACACACACACACACACACACACACACACAAATTTAGTTTTGTACATTTAATATTTTTTTTCTGCATACTTACATATTTAATTAACGACAAACTCCTTTTTTATTAAATTTTTTTACATAATATTTAACGTTTTTTTAATGCATATTTCTTATTTTACGTTCACATTTTGTTTTTTTTAGCTTCTATAAATTCATTACATTACTCAATTTTGGAAATAGAACTTTTGAAATGTCACCTCACGTTATTGGCGTTTGAATAAATACCAATATTATAATATTATGATTGTTCACAAAAATCGATTTTACACGATTTTGTGTAACGGAAACGCCGACTTCTGGCAAAGTATCAAAAGAAATATTAAATCCACTGGGGAAAATTTTTGCGCGCGATTTTTGAACGGTTAATTTCGAAAATTAGATTTTGGATTTGCTTTATTTTGCTCGAACGGGGACGATACAACGTTTTTCGTTAGACGTACCTATCCGCTACCATACACTGGGTGCTTATCGGGCGGTATTGTTCACGGGACATTAGGGCACAGCACAATGGCACAATCACTGTCCCGTGAAATTAAGTGCACGCGTATGGTCACCGCGCGTATGACTATAACGCGTTTTATACGGTATTGATATTATCATTTGTAATCTTTTATCATAGTAAAGCCACCGTTCGACGCATCAATCACCGACTACACTCGGGTCGAGTTCCACATCCGTTCGATTCGTTTGAATATTACCATCGTGTAATTCAATAGGCACAGTATCGTGATTACGGGAAGGGTTTAGTGGCGGGGGGCTAAACACCTCAACACCCCCCCTCACCAAAAAAAAAAAAAAAAAAAAATTATACTTATAAAATCAACTAAATTTTACATACTTACATAAGCATAATGTCAAGTAATAGCAAAAATAAATACTTTCATTCTGAAACTTCGTCGCTTAATACCTTATTTATAAATACCTAATATTTCCGAATTTGTTTTTCTTGATGAAATCAATTTTCTTAATACAATTTTTAAGTAAAAGAAAAATGTATAATTAAGAAAGAAATATAATTCGTTTGGTTAGAAGTTACTTTTGGCTTTAAAAAGCATTGCAGTTGTAATATCAACGACAATATATTTAGTTGTTCATTGCTATAGAATCTAAATTTTATCGAAATATTGAATTATACTAAAAAATAATTATATATTTCTATAATAACTGCTAAAAATGGTATCTCTTTCTCGTATCTTTTTCTTTGGCCAATTTTTATCCGATGAGCATCTTTACTGATCAACAACTAATGTAAAACCGCGACTCATGTGCACGAAACATATGAGTTTTTCGTAATTAGCGGATGTATTTGTAAATTGCATTTTTTTGTGGATCCATAATTATTACATAATGCCATTTTTCAAAATTCGTCTTTTAAACAACAAATAGTTCAGAATAAAAAAATGTATTATTTCGGATGAAAAATGCTAAACAGAAAATTATTATTATTATTATGCAGACGGTGAATGGCAATGAAATTTGATATTTTGGACATTGGTCGATAAATAAGCACGTATTGTATGCAATAATATTTTAATGAAATTGTCTGCTGGGAAATACAGTAACAGTTTGCGTTTATTTATGTAAATTATAAACTCAAATTTTAACTCAACAAACTCTCTCGAATGTTTTTCACTTAAATCACATGGCATTACTTAAATATATAGGCCGTCATTTTGCGGATTTACCGACTTCGAAATAACTCGATTATTAGACAGTTAATGAATAAAGTTTGTGTAGGAGTATTTTACCGAAATTCCGAAGTATTCAGAACATTGTCCTGGAATTGTTGTGATATTATTACCGGACGGAACGCTGTTAATTTGTCTTCCTCGTGGCTTCTCGGAAAGTTCAAGTATACCACCGGTATTTCTTGAACTCGGCATTTTTTGCGCGTGTTGAATCGACCAAAAACTTGGCCGACCTCTATCAGTCCACACAAACAAACGGTAAACAATGCACGTTTCGAATAATCGTTAACTTCCCCAAATGATACAATATTAATAAATTATTATCGTACCGTTTGTTGACGAATAAATCAAGTATCTACATCATCCATTGTGTTATACGCGATAAATTTTATTTTTAGTACATATTAATCTGCTATTGTTCGGTTCTTCGACGATAAGGCTCGTTTCACAGTACACGGTTTTGACCGTACGGGTTGAAAACCGGAAGGAGATATTATTTTAGCGGCGCGAAGAAGAGCATATTATATAAGCTTTCATATTATACGGCGAAACAGTAATATGACCATACCGTGACCGTATAATATGAAAACTTATATGCTATTCTTCACGCCACTAAAATAATATTGCAGTCCGATTTTTTGCCGAACGGTCAAAACCATGTAGTGTAAAACGAGCTTAACAATTGTATAGTGAATAGGAACCCAAATTACGAGTCAAGACTCGAAAATGGGCTCGAAACAGAATTCCGGGTAGATCATAGTCATTAATTATTATTATGATTGTTAATTATTATTAACTTTCAGTATAATTTTAACCGAAATGTTTAAACTTTTTCACTGTACGTCTATTGTCATAGTCGAATTTGTCGTTAACATGTCTATAATATGCTTATTACCAAAATGTAAGGATCCAGAACAGTGGTTCTCAACCAGTGTGCTATGTTTTACCTTTAGGTGTGTCTCCAAAAAAATTTGTTATTTTACATTTTAAAATTTAAGCCGTAAACTTTATAATATAAAGCCAGGTTTACTCTACACCGTGTCCACATAATATATCTCACTGATTTTTTTTATCAAAATTTACTTACCTTAAAAATTATACTCATTACTCATATTTTTATTTCAATTCCTATACTAAATTCTTCAACTTATTATGTTTTAACTATGTAAATTTATAATTTTTGTTTCATTTTTTAATAAAATGGTAACAATACCTAAATGTCCTAAATATAATAATTTACATAGGTAATAACTGCTATTTTTTCAAAAATCCATTTAATTGTTTTAAGTTTGCCGCCATTTGTATAGATCTAAATTAGTATACAGTGGTCAAGAACCAACTGACCTGGAGTCAGAATAAATATTTATTAGAATTAAAAAAACGAACATCATATTTTTTACAATCGTATTGAGTAGAATAAAATAGATAGAAAACTATTGTTGCATGTGGATTTTAATTCACACCATCGTATACAGCGTCGAAAAATACATAAGATGCAATAAAACATAATCAACCTTCAGTAATTAAATGCTTATAATA
>JAIPRM010012843.1:0-11840 GCA_025469315.1 Stegophylla sp. TES_Ste_2020 | reverse complement strand
AAAATTGAAGAATTGAGAAATTCAAAAAATGACCTCTCTAAAGTACAATTTAGAGGCAAATCCGGTTTCAAAAAGTTATTGATCGAAACTTTTGGACAAGTATTTCTATACAAAAAGTTGTACACAGGAAAAGAAAAAAAAAATAAATAATAATCATCATTGTAAAAACACTAGCTTCTTCACTTCATTCAGAATCTAAAATATTTTATAAAAAATACATTTATTACCTATTAATGTTACGCTAAATTTTGCTAAATTATAAAAAAATAAAATTATTATTAATATGAACCTTGTATTTTAAAACTGGATTTGCTTATTATTAATTAATAATAAATATATTATTTATAATGTTTTAAATTTTAGATTTGTGGAGGGCAAAGAAGTTAGTACTTTTACAATGTTGTTTATTTTTATAGAAACTATTTTGTATAGAAATATTTGTCAGACAACTTCATGCAGTTACTTTTTAGATAAATAATCCCGGTGGTACTTCAGTTAAAGTTCTTTAATTAAAAATTATTTCTATAATTTAAATGATCTTAAAATTGAAAATTGTCAAAAACCCTAAAATGAAATGTCTTATTCTCATTTAAAAATACATGAAACATATTATTTGTAACAAAATTAACATCAGTAAGCTTTGGAAAATAATGAAGAGTGCAATGAATTCATAACAGTAGGTAATAATATAAAAAACATAATATAACAGCTAAATTCAATAGCAAATAATTTTTTTCTTTTAAATGCTTATTACTTGGACATACAAAGAAATATAGATGATCAGTAACCTGATTTGCTGATTGTAGAGCTTTAGAGAAGTTACGAGTATGTGTAACTATACTTATTTTTATAGAATGGAAAGTGAAACAATTAATATTTCCTTAAACATAATGTTTATAATGATAATGTTAATAATGACAATATGAAAATATGAAGTGTTTTGGTTAATTACCAATGTAATTATTTTAGATTCTGAATGGAGCAAAGAAGTGCTTTTACAACTATGTTTATTTATTCATTTTATTTTTATGGCATCACTTTTTATAAAGAAACACTTGTCTAAAAGTTTTATACAATAACTTTCAAGTTCATTAATCATTTCAATATTTTAACTATGGGCCACTGAATTTAATGGCTCTATTTATGCCTATGCTTGATAGATTTGTACAAATTTGATAACACACCTAACAGATCACATATTTTCTAAGGAAAAAAAAAAATAAAAATTGAAAATGGTTACTCAATTCTTATTCAGGGTGTAGTGGCATCAATGAAATATGTAACCTAGTAAATTAATTTAAAAACTTCATTTTTCATTTTTGAACACATTTTTGTTATAGGCATCAACATTTTAGTTCCTACTGATGGCGATTCTGTGGAGTTCCTTCTTTTCATTGATAAGCTTTGTTAATGGGAAGCAATTAAACATGGAAAAATATATTGATTACTATTAATGAAAAATATTCCTTCTGATGTGCATTGAAAATTCTTTTATGTGTAGTGTTTATTAATTGGAAAATCCTAAAAATCTTGAAGGAATCTGTATACCTTTTGTATCACCAATAACTAAACAAAATTAGAGAAAAACAATTGAAGGTATTATAATTTAATTAATATGTATATATAATAATTATATTTTCC
Source organism: Stegophylla sp. TES_Ste_2020 (assembly GCA_025469315.1). Lineage (NCBI taxonomy): Eukaryota > Metazoa > Arthropoda > Insecta > Hemiptera > Aphididae > Stegophylla > Stegophylla sp. TES_Ste_2020. Next base: position 10,199 of record JAIPRM010012843.1, on the reverse strand, counting down.
TTCAATATAAATAAATAATACTTAAAATTATTTTTAGGGTTTCAAACATCTATAAAGTCATGGCTGAAAAATGGTTTATTCCTCGTTTCTTAGAAACTTCAAACAAGATCCTTTGAATATATTTCTAGTATTATGGTGAGGTTGGTGAGAGCATGGAAGTTGCTCGTGTATTCAAATAACATCAAATTTATTTAATCGACTTCTAATTTCTCTCACCATGCAGCATGTTAATAAACTGTAGCCATCTGCAGGCCCTATATATGGTAAGGGATTGAAAACTGTGTTGTATTTTGGGCGTCACTGACTTGCATTCTCTACATGAGTAGGGTCCGGATTCAAATGCAAAATGCATATTTATTTTGGTGGTCTTAGGCAATGCTTTACAAGTACATAATTTGTTTTATGTAACAGAGACCTCAAAAGTGAAACTTTTATTTATTTTTTTTTCCATTTTTCATTTTTTTTTTTTTTTTCATTTTTAGAGCATATTTAAGCATTTTATTCATTTTAATACAGATTTCAATAATATAATTACAATTTGAATAATATATATTACCTATCTGTATATCTCTTCTATCTTCTTATCTCTTCTCTTAATACAGCCTAGAAAATATTAAATTACAGTTAAAGTTAGAATTTAGATCAGTCTTCAGTGTATGTTTTTCGGTTTCTAAAGATGTATAAATGTTCAGTTGTGTAAAAGTGCAATAAATTGTTAATGAACAATTTTAAAGTTTAAATCACAAGATTGAAGATAATAATAATTATAGTTGATAGATAATTGCACAGTTATTATTCATGTTTTTCAGGGTTTTCCTTAAAAATATCTAGGAATCTTTTTACAATTACAATAATGTCTGTATCTTATCTTTAATTATAGGACGCCTAGACTCCGCAAACTGTAAATAAGGAAACAAATTAAAATATTAAAATACAAAGTACCATTTTAAGGGTATTTTAGAGGTAAAATGCATTTTTTTAAGGGATTTTTCATAGTTAATTGTATTTTTCAAGGGCATATTTAGCTGTTTTTTAAAGCATTTTTTGATAATTTTTAGTGCATTTAAATCCGGGCCCTAATTATGAGTTATAAGTTTTAATTACTGCAAAAACAATTTATTAACTAAAAGTTTTACATCTTCATACATGTTATTTAGTCTTTAACACTCTCTTCTGTTGTTTATAATAATTGTGAAGAGGATTTTTCAAAAGGTATCCTTGTGCATTTATGTAATTTATTTCAATGACCTGAGTAGAAAAAGTATCTTATAAATGAAAATAATGAACTTCCTGTTAATAATGATTTAGTTAGGTATAATATTATACATGAATCAGCAGTTCATGTACTATTGCTTTTTTAAATAATTCAGACAAAAAATATTATATTACTGATTTCATATTTAAAAATTAATAAAATATTATTTAAAACTTATGTGTTATGTTTAAATCAGATTTGTGGTGATGAAATAGATAATTTTCTTCAGCTCATCTCAGCTAGAAAATACAATTTTTCTAAATTTTTTATGTCACCATTTAGTTTAGGCTGTTCAGAGTATTATTGTAATTATATGTTTTCTTAACTTCCTTCAATTCATCACCAGCCAAAATTTAAGTATGTTACTATTATTTATTCGTAACTAACTACAAAAAATGGTTAATCTACAATTATTAGTTTATCAAAATCATTAATATGATATAATACAGGGTCTTCAACCCGTAACTCTCTGGTTACCTGCAGTCTTACAACTATTTTGAATAGTCTGTGATACTTTTAAACAGTATTGGGAAAATTCCTTTTTTAAAGAATTTGTTATGTTCCTCATTCTTTTCCTAAAATAAGAAATCGTTCTAGATTTTCATTCCTTACTTAAAGTAGGAATTCGTTCCAGATCCAATTCCTCTAAAAAATGAACTCTTTCTATTTTTCGTTTCTTTTTTGTAAGATTAATGTTTATAAAAAACTTGATGTTTTTATAAAAAAAGAACTATTTTGATCATTCAAAATATATTTTTTACGTTTAAATTGTGTTTTTTTAATTATTTACTCAAATATTTTAAATATGTTTAAATCATGAATTAATCAAGTTTAAAATAAAAAAGATGATTTCTTATGTACAAATATTAATATGGTTACCTACAAAAATAAAAATAAGATATTTAAAATTATATGTATGTATATAAATGATAATTTTTTATAATATTAATTATCTCTTCTATCTCTTCTCTTAATACAGCCTAGAAAATATTAAATTACAGTTAAAGTTAGAATTTAGATCAGTCTACAGTGTATGTTTTTCGGTTTCTAAAGGTATATAAATGTTCAGTTGTGTAAAAGTGCAATGAATTATTAATGAACAATTTTAAAGTTTAAATCACAAGATTGAAGATAATAATAATTATAGTTGATAGATAATTGCACAGTTATTATAATTATAATTCCTATAAATATTTTATACAGTTCTACAAAACGGTTACCATTTAAAAATTTAAATATCATTGTGGTTGATAATAATTGATGATTTAGAAAAGGACTATTTATATTAAAATATAATATATTTTATTATTATAATACTATATTAATAATTAGGTACATATTGCATACCTACTAACAATTGTAATCAGCGACCAAAATTACATGTAGATGGTTGTATAATCATTTTTTAGGCTGAGTTTATTTCCTTTTTTAATTGAATTCATTATTATAACATTTTTTTATATTTAATGAGTGAACTTATAACAATTTTTCATAAATATGGTCTGTTCCTTACACCGATTGTACATTAAAATATGATTTTAAAATTAAAAAGGAACTATAATTTTTGTTCTCGTTCCTTAAAAAAAAGGAACTCTTTCCTCTATTTTGAAAGGAAGCAGTTTCAAGCTACGTTTCTACAAAAAGAACTCATTCCTTTTGAAACAAATTTCTTCTCAACATTGTTTTTTGATAAGTTATTAATCTACAGTACACTTTATACAATAAATTAATTGTAATGTGTATGTTTTTGCTAACTAAATATTCTCAAGAAAACTAATTGATGGTTTCATTGACTGTCCTGATCTGTTAGATCAATTTAATTTTAAGATAGCTTTCTTCCAGTCATATGTTTTTGCCTATTGCTTTGCACCACCAATTCTTATTATAGATTGATGTACATTGCCAATGCGAATCCATCTCTGTCAATCATAATATATAATTAATATTTACTTTTAAGTTTAGAATTATTCTATATTTATTGTGTATTTATCTATATATTACTATAAACTATTTGTATGTTGAGCAATGACCTGTTCTTTTATAAAGTATAAAATAAAATTAATACAATTATGCTATATTCTAATATTACAGAATAATTATTTTAAATTTCTTAAAAAATGTTTAAATTAAAAGTACTTACTACCATGTATTGTCTTGTTTAATCAGAAAAAGTGAAGAATTCTTAGCTTTAATATTATAATTTATTGGCCTATTATCAAACTTTGTCTGTAAATCAGTTTTTTTACGATATTTCAAAATCCTTTATGAGTGTTGAGTACAACAATTTAAAATTGAATGTTTTTCATTTAATAATTAAAATATTGTAAATAACCTTACTATGGCCACTGATAATATTTTACCTTCAGGTTTGATAATAGGTCAATTGAACTTAATGCTAAAACTTAAAACATAATTTTGTTTTTACTGAACACACATTTGACATATTTTAAAATTAAAGTCCCGGTTTTTAATCTATTTTAAACAATTAACTCCATAAAAATTTTTGTATACTTAGTAAGAAAGTAAAACTTAGTGTATTATCCCGTGTAGAAACTAGAAACTTATTGATTGAATGTAATACAAGTAATCAAGTTATAAATCTATTGTACAAATGTGTTATGGTATTGTATTTATAACTCAATTAAAAGCTGCTGATATTTATTACTGTGTTATTATTGAAATTTGTAAGATGTGTACAATTGTTCTTAATATTATTTTATTTTAATTGTTAAATGCTTGATGTGTATTGTTTTTTTTAAATAGGTTTAAACAGACTATTGTAATTATTGTGATATTGTGATATATTTATCGCTAAATTAAAGGCTGATGATAAATATTACTATATTTTTGTATGTTAATTTTTTTCTGATGTAAAATAATAATGATATGTATTATTATATTAATATGCACTTAAGGAGAAAACCAAAAAAACAATAATTTTCTTGAACACAATATTTACTAGGACTTAATAATGTATTAAACATATGTTTTCATTGTTTTAAACAACTTACAAAACTTATAAAATATTGTATTTAAATCAGACAATTCTAATGATTGTGATGACTTGTAAATTACTAAAATTATTACATTATATTCCAGGTTATGTATTAAATAATATGTTTTATTATATATAATAATATGTTTGTTACCTATATACGTTTTAATTAAAAATTTAAAATCTATATAGCAAACTATATAAGGTACAATAAAGCATATTATATAACCTAGGATAAAATGTAATAATTTTAAAAATATTGTATAATATATATGTATTTAATTAATATACCTATGTATATGAGATAAACTTATTTTAATTTTAATGTTTTTAAATAAAATACTTAATAAATAAATAGGTACATATTTTATTTTTATTTTTCAGCATAGTTACAGACGTCTTGTCATCAGTGGTGGAATTAAAGAGGGGAGGGAGAAATACGAGGATTAATCACCAGGCGTAAAATTTTAGAAGACGTACCTAATTTTTACTTTCATTTTATAGTAGACAAACAAATAAAATAAAGTAGATAATAAAGATAATAAGTAGTGGATAACATTAATTTTATCTCACATAAAAATGATTATAATAAATGTATTACAATGCATTTGTTGTAAATTTTGTATGAGGTCTATTATCTGTGCTCACTGCCCTGTAATAAATTGTAATCTTGATTCCTAAAAATATATCAATCAAACTTTCAAAAACAATATGTTTATTTGCTTAAACATTGTAATTAATAATTATTAAGGTTCTGAACGAAGCCAAGCATATATTAATTTTATGCAATATCGTGAGAGTTTGAAGTAATTGGATTTTTTACACATTAAGACAAATTGTTCTAGTCTTCTGATTTTAATTTTGAATTTACTAGCACCTTTTGTATGTGTTATTGGAAAAATAATTTTGTTATTTTTATCTTATTTTATCTTATTTATCTTTAAAGACATTTATATTAATTTAGAAAAATTAAGTTAATTACCTAATTAAAACTGTACTACAAAAACGTTTATTTCCTAAAATACGTAATATAAAAGCTAATAAATCCAATTCATTTTTAATTAAAATTTGACTACTAGAAATATGTTTATTTTTAATTTAGTGCTTATTATTGTTAGTTTGTAGTGTTAGACGCATTTTATTGTAATTGACTATTTTTATTTTATTAAAATGAGTGGTTGGAGGGTTAACTAAAAAAGGCATTCAAAATTATCTGTACAATAGAAAAATATAAGGAATAATAATTATCTTTGTATTTTTCAAAACCATTAAACAAAAAAAAGCTTTTGTTTTTACAATATTGTTTATTTATTTTGTATAGTGTACACAAGAAATACGTCTTGTTCAAAAATTTCGACTAGCAGTTTGAATCAAAATTTTGCTTATTTAAGTGCCTATTTTTAGCAGGTAATTTTTCGAAATTCTGACGAGGAGTTTCTCCAAAATATATGAAAAACTATCCAAAATTTGATAAAAGTGGCATTAATTTTTTTTTTGAAATGCAAAAAATGACCTCTCTAAAGTACCAACTTGGGGCAAATTCGGTTTCAAAAAGTTGCTGATCGAGACTGAGACAAGTTGATCCATACAAAATAGTGTAAATAGAAAAAAAAAAGAAGAAAACAATTAATAAGAAAAAGAAAATAAACATCGTTATAAAAACACTAGATTCTTCACTTCGTTCAGAATTTAAAATTATAAGAAGGTTCTATGATATTGAAAATGGGAGTAACCCTCTTTTACCCAATTGGTAAAAAAAAAAAAAATTGTCAAAAATTGAAATTAATTTATGTCAACTTTAAAGTATGAAAATTCTAAACGAAAAACATATTGCCCACCAATGTGGGTTTTCATAGTAAATCCAAGGAATTATCGATTTGAATGCCGAGAGTGAAGTGCAAGGAGTGTGAAACGAGTTTGTACATGTCTCTAGGGGCGCCCGCAAAAAATTTTCTTAGTGGGTGCAAAATTAATTTTACATCATTACACATATAATTATACATACATACATATATATATATATGTATTATGTAAATATTATTACATTTACATTTACAACTGTGGAAAGTAAAAACCAAGACCAAATTGTCAACAATAATCTTAATACATAGACACATAGTGCACTTTAGTTCTTTACCTGGAACATTATCATCATTATCGCATGCTATTAATAGTTATTTTGGTATCTAGCATGGAGCAAAGACAAGCTCGTAGTCTAGTGGTTTTTCAAAGACGGCACGAGAGGATTCCATCACTCTTGCTAATGTTGTCGGTACGTGCAAAAGTTATAGAATATCTTTTTTTCTCTTTTGTTCGTCGAAAAATTTTCAGAAAGTGTAATGATACCCACTGCTACTCCTGCAGTGTCATAAAATAAACCATGTTCAAGGCGGTCAATTCATTGAAAAATCATTTTACATTCTGAACGGAGTGAAGAAGCTTATGATTTTACAATGATGTTTATTATTTTATTTTTTTTCTCTTTCTGGAAACACTTTTTCGTATAGAAATACTTGTCAAAAAGTTTCGATCAGTATCTCTACAGATCCTGAATCATACCGAGGTAGTACTTTAGAGAGGTAATTTTTCCAATTTCATAATACTTATTCCGAAAACGGAGAAGATTCTCTTGGTGGGTATGTGGAATTTTAAAGAAACGATAAATCATTTCTTCAATAAGACGATTTTTTAATATTCAATTATTATAGCCGTCATTTTCAACACACTTACCAAGAGTATCTAACCCGAAGAGCGGAGAATATCCGTAGTGTGTTTATTTCACTTTACTTCGCTTTACTTTACTTTATTATTATTTTTTTAATCTAATAAATAAAGGAAAAAATGTTTAATAAAAAAAAAAATGTTAGAAAATGTAAGCACAAAATTGTTTTTTCACATTTTTAAAATTTTCTTGCCTCAAAATCTTTCTTACATTACTGTCTATCTATGTTTAAATTTTCATATAGTTTGGATAAAAAAATAATGGTTTCCGAGTTATTTTTGTCAAATTTTGGGTAAGTAGTCTATAAAAAAAAAAAAATTATAGAATTGAGAAATTCCAAAAATGACCTTTCTAAAGTATCAACTAGAGGAAAATTTGGTTTCAAAAAGTTATGGATCGAAACTTTTGAACAAGTAGATCCATACGAAAAGTGTTCACAGAAAAAAAAATTAAAATAAACATCATTGTAAAAACACTAGCTTCTTTACTTCGTTCAGAATCTAAAAAAAGACCGACATACTTCGCACTACGGGTGTTCTTAGCTTTTTTGGTGGAATAATCTTGGTGGATGTATTACATTTTAAAGAAACGATATACCATTTCTTCAATAAAATGATTCTAAGCTATGCTTCAATATACAATAATAATAATTGTCGACTATGTTATATTTTATAAATGTAATTTAATAAATGTTGGGTACTCGATAATTGTTTGTGAGCGTCTGTGGGTGTGTGATAAGCAATAAATGTCTTTATAAAAATGAAAAAAATCTATTTTTACAAATTCATAAATCGTCAACCTTTTTGTAATTAGTGTAATAGGAATTTTGGTGTTTTTCGGGGGATACTGGGTTTTGAGCTCTTTATAGATTTTTCAATAATCTATGTCAGTTTTTATTTATTAAATTATTTATAACATTTAATATTTATGGTAATTTTCGTAAGATTTTCTAATTTTTTTTGAATCAAATCCTTGTAAATTTTTAACTATTTGTCCGTCAAAAATTTTTTTACATCAAGATATTTGCAATGTGAAGAATCCTTCATCTATGTACCAAGTTTCATAAAGATCAGTTGAACCTATTATTTTTATTTGCGTTTAAGTGTATAATTTTATGTAAAATAATGAATTCTGTTAAAATGCTAAGTTTTAACGATTATAAAAAAAAAGCTGACTTATGATTTACAAGATTTTTTTAGTGCCGGTTGTTATACATACGTATGTTTGTATTAAATTTTCAGTTCTTAATATCCATGTATTAAAATTTTATGAATTAAAAACTTACAAAAAATGAGAAATTTCCAATTTTTTCTAATTTCTGTTCTTAACTCAAAATTGATCAAATGATTTTGAAAATTTTATGAGGTATGTGCGCGACTATTTTTAGTAGTCGGTGAAAATTTCAAGTTTCTATCTCTGTTATTTTAGAAGTTATTACTAAATAACTAATATTGATTTCATGATAATATTTATTTCAGTATTTCCAGTTAATTTGTCAGTACTTTTCCCAATTTTTTTTCAATCAAAACCTTACACAAACTCCCATTATTCGTCCGTAAAATTTTTCTTACACCAAAATATTCGTCTTGTAATTCTCTATCTATGTACCTAGTTTCGTAATCTTTGTTCAGAATCTTGAAATAATAAAATTTAAAGCAATATTACAACGTCGGCAAACTTTACATTACCATATCTCTAAAGATATAATGATTTCCGCAAAAGTCGGTTATTTTTAAATTGGAGAGGTTAAGTGAATGAAGGCCAATATGATCACAGTCACAACATTCAAGTATTTATTGAAATAATTTAAACACAATGACTGACATAAAAGATTAAAATTTATACACATAGGTAACTATAATACTATTTACTACTTAACATTTATCGTTTTACGCGTTAATTAAAAAAAACAAAATTCACAATTTTTAATAAAATGTATTATGATAAATAATATCTCGTTCTTCATGCTTTATGAACTTTTTCAGTGGGGAGGGGGTATTGTTCTCTCCTCGATTCCTTCCAATATGTGTCCAAGTCCGTGGAAAACAGTGCACAACACACACCAATATAACCATCGACGCCCATCGCAAATACGTCTCTGCTCTGTTGTACAGTTGCCCCCACTGCTGTCACCCCACCATCAACCGCTGATAACTACAGCTAGACGTTGCTAAGACAAAGGAGAGAGGCAACAAGCCGCCAATCATTCTCTCGAGTTTTACTAATCACTGTGGATGTCTGCCGATTACTCGTGCTCACTTCTCTGCTGCTGGACATAATATTGTAATTCTGTAGTACAAAAACATAATTATTCTACATTGTACAGGTACGTGTTAAAAATATATTATACTATTATAGCCATAATGGTTAGGATTTTTTAGATCGCATTTAGAACGAGGGGGAAAGAGTGACAACCGTCCTTGGTGTGAAACGTCAAGATTTCGATGAAGTTAAATTTGAAAGGTATCAAAAATTTGTTCACCAAAATATATTTTCTTTTATTCTAAATTATTGAAACTCTTTAAAGTAAAGTCCTACGTAAATGCTCCGTAGAGCACCACGGATATTCTTCGCTCCTCGGATCAGATACTCTTGGTGGATGTGTACAATTTTAAGGAAAAGATAAATCATTTCTTCAATAATACGTTTCTGAACTAAGGAGTTTAATAATATAAAGAACAATAATAGTTGTTATTTTCAACACAATCACCAAGAATATTAAATATTGACCCTAGGAGCGGTGAATAGGTACCACCACATACCCTTGGTGCGAAGTATGTCTGGCTTTCTTGTCTATACTTAACTTATTTTTGTTTCACTTTTCTTTATTTTACTTGATTTGACCTTTCTTTACTTTACTTTACTTAACTTTGATATTTACTTTTCTTTGCTTTTTATTAGGTATTTTACTTTTTTTTATCTAATGAATAAAGATAAGGAAAAAAAAAATTAATGAGAAAAAAGCCGGACATACTTCGCACGATGGGTGTACTTTGCACGACGGGAGGTATTCTCTTGACGGGCGTATTAAATTTTAAAGAAACGATAAATCATTTCTTCAGTAAAACGATTCTTAACGAAGGAAGTTAAGATAAGAAAAAAAAAATGTTCGAAAAATGTCCAAAATTTTTTTTCACATTTTCAAAATTTTCTTGCGCCAAAATCTTTTTTATATGATTTTTTATCTATGTTTAAATTTTCATAAAATTCGGATCAAAAAATGATGG
>JAIPRM010012842.1:0-11840 GCA_025469315.1 Stegophylla sp. TES_Ste_2020 | reverse complement strand
AATGTTTTTTTTTTCCATTGTATTTTTATGCAAAAAAAAAAAAAAAAAAAAGGATAAGAAGAAGAATTGTAGTATTGAGTCTTAGAATATATAAATAAACACGAATCTATTTTGTGCAATCTCGTGTTTTCTCAACGCGAACGAAATGAATATTTCAAAAATGTTTTATACAGTCGAGAATTAATACAAAACGAGACAACGACGATACGGTTAGATAGACGTATTCTTCTTTTTCAGTGTAAACAATTGAGTTTTATATGCACACAGGTCGTGTTTGTAGTCTGAATAACATCTGGGGGGGGGGGGTGGGTGCTGACCTGTGCGAGACAGTTTTTTCCATTATTTTTCCAACGTTGAAAATTATAAGAGTCTCACGAATAACATTTGTCTGTTATAACTAATATACGTATATATATATATATATATATATATATATAGATAGAGTTATGATATTTTTCTTTTGTTTTTCTCAATTCGACAACTTTCGACACAGAAACATCATATTTTGCGTACGACAATCGTTTTCGTAAGACTATTGATCGACGCATAAAATTAAAAAAAAAAAAAAAACCAAACCGTTCGTTATGAAACATAAAATTGCATTTTTGTTTTAACCATAAATTGACCGATGAGCATCGACAAATTCCGATTACCGAGTATCTATCGAGAATTGAGAGTTATTTTCAATTCGTTCGGTCCCGAGAAACTTTTTTTTTAATTATCTGAACCATCCAGGGGTGTAACTTGGAGGTGAACCGAGAGGGAGAACTGTCATTATAATAATAAAAAAAAAACGGCGTGAGCATTACCCCTAAGAACTACTCAAAGCTTTAGTAATTTGTTTTACATTATAGATATTTTTAATTACTCATATTTATTAGTAAAAAGTCGGACATACTTTGTACCACGGATATTCTTTGCTCTTCGGGTCAGATACCTAACCAGATACGGGTTAGAAATTGATGAGTGTGTAGAATTTTAAAGCATTGATAAATCATTTCTCCAATAAGACGACTCTGAACGAAGGAAGTTAATAATATAAACAATAATAATAGTCGTCATTTTCAACACGCTCACCAAGAGCATCTGACCCGAAGAGCGAAGAATATCTGTGGTGTGAAGTATGTCCGACGACTTGCTGGTCGAAACTTCTGGGAAAGTATTTCTATATCTACGAAAAATGTTCACAGAAAATAAAATAAAATAAACATCATTGTAAAAACACTAACATGTTCACTTCGTTCAGAATCTAAAATGATTACATATAATATTTTATTTTATTGGGTTTGTAGCATTGGATCGTACCACGCAGTTGATATTGAGCTTAAGCAATTCTTAAATGTTTTAACCTGTTTTAATTTATTTCTATCTTTATTCGTTGAATTTCGTTATAAAATATTAATTATGAATATTGTTCATGAAGTGTTTTCAGGTTTAATAAAGTCGTTTTCAAAACCAATTTATTTCAAATACATATATATATATATTTTTAATTATTTATTAACGTTTAAAAATAAAAAAGTTCAATTCCATCGTTGTCGTCAGCTATAAAACTTATAGCACGTGTGAGAAAATTGCAACTCAAAATGATTTGAACGAAAATGGGTGGAACAGTTTCCAAAAAGAAACGATAGTTCGATTTAAAAGGTAATAAAAACACGTTTATAGAGATTTGGAAAAAAAAAAAAAATCTTTTTCTCTCTCCCGCGAAAACAATCAAAGCCTATACCTGTCCCCTTTGATGCTTAATATCCGATCCCTGGCCTATTCTTTCGAATCAACGAATCAAACGAATATCTCCGAATCGACTACACAATAATAATATTATGTTCTTCGCGTTAATGTCGCCGTTTATAGGGTACTAATGTCCTTAAAATATTCCCACGGATTTAACTCCGATTCATCCATGACAATAGCATTCCGATTAGAAAAACAATTATATCGGCCATTTTCATAGCTATTGTTGTGCACTGCGGATTCGAAAATAGGTATCATTAGTGTGGACTCGACGTGAATTTTCGGATCCGAAATGTCGTGTGAAACGAATATTCGTTAAAACTCTCTTAGATTAAATTACATTTCGATCGGAGCGAATTCAAATCGTTTCAATCGCCCGAAACGTCCCGTAATTGTATTATTATAGGCGTCGTCGTCCGTTCGTTAGGAAACGTTTTCCCACGTGTGTAACTTTACGAACGCCATTTTATTGCCACCCGGTCCGGTTGTTTGGGGTTTCGCGCGAAACGGAGTTATTTTAAATAATTATTTAAATTTAATTTCAGTTAACGTTTAACCGAATGCGACTTTCACGCGTCTGCGCGTGCCGGCATACGCGTCGTACAGGAAGACTTATTTATTTAGTCAGTTACTTTTAAACACTAAAATCTCGTGTGAAATACTCGTTAAGATCGCGTTTTGTTTCGAACGCAGTGGCGCGTCGTTTGGAAAAAATTACTGAGGTAGCAGGAGAAATTTCCGAAATTTTCAAAATGCCGTACTTAACTCAAAATTCATCAAATCTTTTTGAAATTTTTATGAAATGTTCTCGTGACTATTTTTAGTGGTCGGTGAAAATTTCAAGTCCCTAGCTTCATTATTATAGAAGTTCTGTCAAAATGTAATTTTCAATTTTGCGGAAATTGCAGTAATTGCATATTTTACCGTTTTTTCGTCAATTTTTTGACAGCTTTTCCCCGTTTTTGGAAAAGAGTACTGAGAAATTGGAAAAATGACCTCTTTAAAGTACCATATGGGTACAATTCCGGTTCTATAGAGATACTGATCGAAACTTTCGGACAAGTATTTCTATACGAAAAAGTGTTCACAGAAAGAGAAAAAAATAAAGATAATTGTAAAATCATAAGCTTCTTCACTTCGGTCAGAATCTAAAATAAAAACTCAAGAAACAAATGAATCGTTATCATATTTTCAATAAAAGTAGAGAGATTTTAGAGATTAAAAATATATTTTAATTTTGGTATTACATAATAATATATAATTAATAAAAATAGCCTTCTTTTCATCGTTGGCGATGCACAAAATTCTTTAATTACCTTTCTTAAAGTTTGTCCATTTCTACATCTTTTATACATATATAAATCACAATAATTTTTGGGGTTGCAAAATCATACTTTTGCTACCCTCTCTATAGGCGCCCTGCATGTTTGAACGATTGGAATAATTGGAACGTGTCGTCATAATTCACTATAAATCCGTGAGGGGATAGTAATGAGGGGATGTTAAAATATTGTAAATAACTCTCTGCCGGCCTCTCGAAATAATCCTCACCTATCCAGCCTCGTTTGAAACACTCTTACGGCAGACGAACAATATTTAATGACTATTATTCATTTTTATATTCGCGCGCCAGTATTAAATTTGTCGGTGTATTTTTTTCACTCTAAAATAACAATATAATAATATTTGCATGCGTATTCTTCGCGCAATATTTCTCATTTGCATATATTCGTTTCTCTACAAATACTAATACGGCATGCGACTAATACACTCACCGATAACGTCACGCGTCGTTGATGATAAAATTTATATTGTGGCGAATAATAAATTTGAACAATAACGCGAATCGGCATATATATATACAGTGTTAAAGTTGAATGTATTTATGAATTATGGTTTGGACAATTGCTGGTGCTAAAGTACTCTAAGAGTCCCACTAGTGGCGCCTACGACTACGAGTTTAAATGACAAATTGTCGCGTTCGAAGTGTTTTTTTTTTTTTTTTTCTGAGACAACTTTACTCGCGTTCAGTACGTTATGTATAAATTTATTTTCATCTTTAATTGGTCACTGTTTTATCGGTACTTTATAGTAGTTAAGTGCGTTTGACGATAAATCGAATGAATGAAATAAACAGTGTAAGATAATATGCAATCGATTCCAATGACAAACGTAGTCTTTTTTTCGAGTAGTTTTCGTGAGTTTTTTCCCGTAATAACAAATGACTTAATAATAAAAAAATAATGTACTATTTAAAAAATCTAATCATTTTTCAAGAGAGTTCTTAAGAAAACGATCGATTTTTATTGATTCTCGGGGATAATCGTGTACGTATACTGTAAATCGTGATAATACCGAACAACATCCATTTTCAATGACATTAACTAAAAACGGATTCAAAAGACATTTTTTAGCTGTCGACAAAATTTTATTTATTCATGCGGCTCGTGAGCATATTCATGTCGGCGGCCACCCCTGCAATATAACATTACTAAACTCTAATACGATACAATATCGTTAATCGTACCGAGAAGAAGAAAAAGTATTATTATCACAAGTGGACGCGCCGAGTAAAAAGGAATAAAAAAAAAAAGTAAAAAAAAAAACGTTGAAAATATTTTACCCGCAGTTTTATTGCGCGTTTGATTATGTTTTTACGCACTACGCGTATTGTCTGTCATTCGGAGAACACCCGTTAAGTCGTTTTTAGCGAATCTATATGATAATAATATAGTTGTATGTGTTTTTTTTATATTATTTTTACTAATATAAAAATAGTCGCTCGTAAAACCGGACTCGCGGAATCGGCGCTGGACTTAAAAATCCGATTCGAATATTCGGTATGCGAAAAAGCAGCAGTATAATATTACTACGTAGTCACTATGTAAACGCGTATGAAAGAATAATAGTGAAAAAAAAATAGCAAATGCGATGGAAACCGGACGTTTTATTGCGGTTTTATTCGAAATGCAATTTTAATGCACATCCCGTAAACGCGTTTTTCAAAAACCGATTCGCGACTTTCGGCACATGTCCTTCTTCCTTCTTCACTCGGACTCCGAGACTAGGTTATATTTTGAGAAACTCGATAACACGACCCGTCGACGGACTGGTGTGTGGTCGAGAAATTTTTCGATAGGGACAAAATAAGAAATATCTCACAGGAAACTTAAAAAAAAAAAAAAAATCCCAAGTACTTACTTTAATTCGGTTAAAATATAAAATAGCGTAATCTAAGAGTCGAGTTTTTCCATCATAATTCAATAATTTCAATGCGAGAAACATACATTCACTATACTATTTTATTAGTATTACTCATTCATATATATATATATTTTATACATTCAATATAGTTTACTTTCACTAACAATTAATTTGTAGTATTTAACGAAATATAAATTCTTTTCTTGATAAACTAAACGATTATGCTAATTATATAAATATATATATATATATATATAATTTTAATTGTTGGTGAAGATAAATATCATTATGGGTATTTTTTTATTATATTAGGTATTGTATTGTTAAATTATTTACAAAAAATTTGTAAATTTTTCAAATTTCATTTGTTATTATTTATTGAGTTATTTATATTTTATATTTTTATTTCTCGATAACAATATTATCATACTACCTGCTTTCAAATTTTGTAATATATTATATTATACATTTACGATAAAATGCCAAAATATGTTTCGAAATACTTTTAAATTATTTGTGAAATATGTAGTATGTAATTATGACCAAATATGTAAAATACGATTGGCGTCATTTGTAATGAGAATAATATATTATTCGTATTCGTTTCCTGTTTATAACAAATTTTATAAAGAATGAAAAGTAAAAAAAAAAAAAAAAAATTTAACGTACAACATTGAGAAACGTGACGCATCGTCAAGAATCGTGTTCCAAAAAAAGTCCAGTCAAAAACAATGCCGACAATGCTAACAATGGACTCGTGCTACAAAACACTCGATTTTGAAACGAGGAATAAAATAATCACTTTAATGAAAAATTAGTAACATGTGTTCAGATTTTTTTTCATTATCTTTGTTATAGTAACAACATTGTACATATTATATGTTATTTTATAAAAACAAAAAGAGCTCTTGGGGTAGTAGAGGGGGACGGGAATGGATATATTACCTCAATAAACCCCTTCAGGTTAATACACTACGCGTTAATGTGATTACATAGTTTTTGCATCGTTCGCAATTACACGTTCAATGCACGTAACGTATACTGACACGACATACCAACCGCGTAACGGACACACTAGACAAAATAAATTGTTTTTATACATTTGGTGAGGAATTTTGAAAGTTTCTAATTTTCAATATTAGGGGGGATTAGAGCAATGGTTCCTATCATTTAAAAAAACCAGAACCCTTAAATATTTTTAAAAATAGTTACGCGACGTCTTTAGAAAAAACAAAAAAAAATTCATAATTAAATACAACAAAAAAAAAAATGTAATTTTTAAAATATTTAAAATTAAATAAAAATGCGCGTGTATTCATTATGTTTTTGTTAATTTGTTCAAGTTACCAGAGTTTACCAGACAAAATGTATTTTTTTAAATAAATACAAAAAACAAAATACAAAACCGATAAATAATTATTGGAACGAAAAATGTTAAAAATTATCCGGTAGACGTTGTTAATATAAAGTGTGGCTTAGAACCGTATCAAAACGAAAATTGCCATGATGTTTACACTTGATTTTTTCCCCCATAAATGTATGTCGAATTATTAGTGTTATTTATAATTTATTTGTTTATTTTTTTTTTTTTTTGCATAATCAAAATCAAACCTTTTCGCTGGACTTTATCCATTTTGCTATGAAAGAATAAAAAGAAAATTTTCAAATCCGTATTTTCAAAAAGAAAGCGCTTTATTAGAGCGATTTTATATCGTCGGATTCATCTAATTTATCATCGAATATGTAATTTAACGTTAATACGTGTAATTTATATTGCAAACCTTTACTCCTTAAAATTCACTTATTCCTTAAAAAAAGAAAAAAAACCGAAAACTTCCCTTTGTAAACTATTCAAGACTTGGGAGTGTCTAAAATGCTTGAATCAGGTACATACAGGGCCAGTCGAAGGCGTTTTGGTTTAAATTAGAAAAAAAAAAATTTTCTAGGAGTTCCCGAAATATGATCTTGCCCTGTGGCGTATTTACGGGGGGTGATCCACCATGGGTATTGGACCCTCCCCAAAATTAAAAAAAGTTCAAAGTAAGCAAATTATCCTTCAATAATTTAAGTTATAAATAACTATATAATAAAACGAAGGAGGAGAGAAAGAGTGGTCCTAATTTAAAACCTTTAAGATTCTGAGTGGACCCCTTACAAATTAATAATAATAATAATAATAATAATTTATTTTTTCAAACAAACAATAATAACAACATATTTCATAACATATATAATTAGTTTGATTACCTCCGGTAAGCTAAGCTTGAGTTGGAGGTAAGATGTTCTTAATTTATACAATATAGAATAAAGTAATTATGGATTAATACTAAGGTGTTTTTCATTTACAGATTTAGATTAATAATGCCCTACAATATTCTAAAGTATATTTATTAGTTTATGATAATATAAATGTGTATTTTAACATATGGTAATTAAATTATCGTTAATACATGTCGTTTGAACAGATTAAAATTATGATAATAATTAATATTTATTTCTAATTTTCTACATAGTATTATTGCACGATTCAGGAAACTCTTTGTACCAAATTGCTTAAAACAAGATGGAGCAATTATATTAATATATTTTTTTTTAATCTAGTGTTATATTTTTGATTACATATAGGAAAATATTTTTTATGTTTATAGGCTGATAGTAGGGTTAATTTAATAAGTAATTTATCAAAATTTAGTACATACATTCAATTCTTTTTATATTAAATCAGTATTTGTATAACTAGGTAACATTAAAATATATTTAATAATCTTATTCATAATTACCTCTAATTTTGTTTAAATGGATATTGTAAGCCCCACCCAATATCTCGATTCCACAAGATATAACCGATTGAACAAACGATATATAGATAACTCTCAGCAGTTTTTTATTAAATATTGAGCGTAATGTATTAAATATAAAGAAGAATTTACGACTTAGTCGTATGACGTAATCAATATGAGCAGTCCATTTTAATTGGGAATCAATGAATAGTCCTAGATATTTAATTGAATTTGCTCTTTCAATACTTATGCAGGAACAATTAATATAATTATTTTTCATACAAATTGAGTTATGTATACATAATTTTTTTTCATTATTAAAATTTACATTTTGAATACTAAAAACAATATGCTTAGATTTATTGAAGTTTAATTCGAGAAGATTACTATATTCAATTAAACAATAAAATTGTTCAACAAATTTTACTATAATAATAATAATGATATTGAATAATTTTTGACATGTCAATGTGTCAAAGGGAATAATTGGGAAGGGTTAGTGAATTTGTCTCGAGTATAGGTACGACGGCATCGTCACGAACAATAAGAGTCATTGATATGTAATTAAAAATAATAATTTCTCACAAAGTCTTTTTTTTCTTATTAGTTATAACACTGATCTAAGGTCAGATTTTGATGTACTTACATTTTTGAGAATTCCAAGGCTTTTGTACAAAGCGCATCGTCTAGTCTAGCTTATGTGTGATGAAGACACGACGGAGATAACTTATCAATATATATATATATGTATATGGTTATTAAGTTTTTTTTTAACGTTTAAGATTTTAGATTCTGAACGAAGTGAAGAGGCTAGTGTTTTCACAATGATGTTTATTTTTTTTTTCTGCGTACAACTTTTCGTATGGAAATACTTGTCTGAAAGTTTCGATCAATAACTTTTTGAAACCCGATGAAAAACCGTTGGAAGGTCTCAATCCGGGTTTTTCTCTGTTCCGATTATGTCGCGAAACAGCGGCTGACGGTTTTCAATTAGACCCGGAGAGAGAGAGGTTAAATCCGTGTGTCTGATTGATACGAAGTACACGTGTATTGGTCTGAAATCCAATTTGAGTGGACACTATTTTTTTGTTCCATCGAATTGCCCCTTCAACGTCGACACGCTCATAAAATAGAATGATTTATTTCGCGATTTTCTACTCGCACCGACCGATGAATTATCTATAATAATATTATGTTTTTATTATTAAAAAGCCGGACATACTTCGCACGATGGGTGTACTCCGCACGACGGGTGGTATTCTCTTGACGGGCGTATTAAATTTTAAAGAAACGATAAATCATTTCTTCAGTAAAACGATTCTGAACAAAGCAAGTTAATAATATAAGACAAAAAAAAATGTTCGAAAAATGTCCAAAATTTTTTTTCACATTTTCAAAATTTTCTTGCGCCAAAATCTTTTTTATAGGATTTTCTATCTTTGTTAAAATTTTTATAAAATTTGGATCAAAAAATGGTGGTTTCTGAGTCGTTTTTGTCAAATTTTGGGTAGTTTTTTCCAAAAAAAAATTGAAGAATTGAGAAATTCAAAAAATGACCTCTTTAAAGTACCATCCAGAGGCAAATTCGGTTTGAAAAAGTTATTGATCGAAACTTTTGGACAAGTATTTCTATACGAAAAGTTGTACACAGAAAAAAAAAATAAAAAAAGCAAAAAAAAAAAAAAATAAAAAAAAATAAAATAAACATCATTGTAAAAACACTAGCTTCTTCACTTCGCTCAGAATCTAAAAAAAAACATTCCGTAGCTGAATGTTTAAAATTTCTAGTAAATATTATTTCTACGATTTCTCATTATACTTAATAATAATCGTCATTTTCAACACACCCATCAAGAGTATATGACCCGAGGAGTGAAGAATATCCGCGTGGTCTATAATTTATTTTTCTTTTTCTTTCTATAAACGCCTTTCCGTAGAGAAATATTTGTTCAAAAGTTTCGATCAGCGACTTTTTGAAACCGGATTTGCCTCAGAGTTGGTATTTTAAAGAATTCATTTTTTGAATTTCTCAGTTTTTGAATTTTTTTGAGGGGAGAAAAACTACTTGAAATATTACAAAAAAAAAAAAAAAACTCGGAAACTATTATTTTTTAATTCAAACTTTATGAAAAATTTAAACGTAGATATATCATAATATAAGAAACAATTTAGCACAATTTTGAAAATGTAAAGATAAAAATTTTGGTAATTTTTATAACACATCTTTTTTTAATAAAATTTTTCCCTTTATATATTAAATGAAAAAAAGGAAAGTGAAATAAAATATAGACAAGGAAGCCGGACATACTTCGTAACACGGATATTCTTCGCACTTCGGGTCAGATACTCTTGTTGGTTGTGTTGAAAATGACGAATATTATTGTTCTTTGATTTGATTAACTCGTTTCGCTCAGAATCGTCTAATTTAAGAAATGATTTGTGTGCGAAATTTATCCGACTTTCTTGTTTATAATTTACATTACATTACTTTACTTTACTTTATTTTTTTAGCTACTTTTGTATTTTTGAAGATTTTTTTTGGAATTATGATGGTTTTTGATTCGTTTTAAGTGCTCCCTTTTTTTTCTTAAATTTTATTTTTCATTTATTTAATCTACTTATTAAGATTACGTCTTAATGATAACTCATCGTGTATATATAACCGTAAATAAATAAACCGTACTAAAATATTCACGCGCGATATCGGGAGAATTAGGGCTACTGACTTTTGGACTAATTTGCATACTGTATAAATTAACGTCTTTATTCGCGTACACCGCTATAGTGAAACAATACAATATTATTGAGGGCCCTCCGATGGCCAAATGTATTCCCTACGAGGGCGCATCTCAGTCGCGCGCCCGTCGGAATTTTCATATCTTTATTTTCCCCCTCCCCCCGCTTAATTTCCCACCGAGTACGCGTGAGTTCTGACTGGTGTTATGCACGCACGCGCTGTAAATATAATTATTTGCATATCATGAATATTATCATAATAATAATGTTATTACGCTCGGACAGCTCCACGCGATGTGTACGATACACAATAATATTATATCATACAAGATGTCCCCCAGTACAGTTGTTCAATTAATAATTTTTGACTTTTTTTTTTTGAAAATTATTACTGTAGCGCTACAGCTATAACGTATAATTTCTTTTGTATTTTAGGACCAAAATTTTTCAAATTTTAAATTTCAGACTACAGTTTTAGGAAAAAATGAAAAAAAAACATCAATTTTGTGAATTTGATTTTCAGAAAAATATCTGTGTTTAAATCCCTAAACAAAGGGTTTCTACAACTTAAGTTCGCGAATAATTTTATCAAATAAGTCAGAATAATCATGATATTATTATGACGTCGGTGATTTCATGTGACGTATTTGACAAACTTATTAAATAATATTATTCGCAAACTTAAAAATTGAAAATCGTAGAAAAATGAACGGATTGACCTTTATTATAGATTTAAGCATCGATATTTTTCTAAAAGTCAGATTTACAAAATAGTTATTTTGATTATTTTCTAAAACTGTGGCATAAAATATTTCAAATTTGAAAATTTGTGACCTGAATAATAATAATTGTGTTGTAGTGTTGTAGTAGTAACTGTAGTAATAATTTTCAAAAAAAAAAAAAAAAACTAAAAACAGAACTAAAGTAGTTTTTGCGTTCGTCAAATCCTACTGGGACACCCTGTACATATATTTTAAAAGGGTGGCGCGCGCGGTCAAAATTAATTGATGAGGTCACGATTGTATAGTATATAATGCGCGTCGGTGTGTTATTGTTTAATTATAATAATATAGTCGTCGTTTTAAGTCACGATCATTTCCGAAATAATTCCCGTGCAACGCCCATAACGGCGGCGGCGGCGGGTGGAATCAAATTTAAAATTTACGACGTCACGTCAGTGTCACGCCCCTTCCGAAAAGTTATAACGTCATTGTTATTTTCCACGGATCGTCAAAGCCAGTGTTTTTACAATGATGTTTATTTTTTTTTCTGTGTACAACTTTTCGTATAGAAATACTTGTCCAAAAGTTTCGATCAATAACTTTTTGAAACCAGATTTGCCTCTAGATTGTACTTTAGAGAGGTCATTTTTTGAATTTCTCA
>JAIPRM010012841.1:0-11840 GCA_025469315.1 Stegophylla sp. TES_Ste_2020 | reverse complement strand
TGATGCAATGGTGATTCGATAGTGACGCAAAGGTGATGGTGTTTATAATAGATGATGTTGTAATTGGTGAGCAGCAAAATATTATTAGAGAATATTTCTCACGCGGGCGACATAACGAAGTGGATATACTTTACTTGGCCCAGAGTTATTTTAAAGTACCAAATCAATAATATTAATACGGGACGACGGACGCTCTAACCCGATAGTATTAATGAAGCAAGACGAAACAAATTTTAAAACACATAGGCGTATAACAAACATTGTTCAAGTGGTATGTGTCATATTATCCATATCGATTCCAACACGTCACACGAAAATGTTTAATCTCTTGATATGGTGATAAGAAAGGGCTCGGATTTGAATGCCCTAAAAATATCAAAAAAATGCCCAAAACAAAAAAAGACATTTATGACCTAAAAACTCTAAAAAATGCCCTAAAAATATCAAAAAATGACCTTTCGAAAAATCATTATTTATTAAATAAATTCAAATTATTATTAAAAAATAGGATAAAAATATATTCCGATAAAAGTTTAGTAGTGTGCAATAAAATCGGCTAATTGGATGGTGTGATATTGTAAAAACTGGATAACCTGATGTTAAATTAGTTCAAATAGTTCAAAATAAAAATAATTTATATTACGTAGTATTATACTACTATGTAGTACTTATATTTCAATGAAGTCAATATAATACGACAAATAGGTCAAAAATGTCCTAAAAAATTAAAAAATGCATTAAAACCGTCAAATAATGCCCTAAAAAGTATGAAATCCGCTAAAAATGCAAAAAAAGCAAAATAATGCCCCAAAAAATTATTGTGGTTAAATCGCGAAGTACTTGAAACATATTTGTAGCTTGGAAAGCATCGCGTAAGATATCCTAAAAAAAAGATGCAAATGCATTGAAATCCGAGCCCTAATAATAATTATATAAGACGATTTAGTCCGAGTTTATGTTTAAGAAGTATAAAAAAAAAATACATAACGTTAATAGCTATACATACACGATTAAGGTATACACATAAAAACGATATAGCTTAATTATAATATTATTATTGTAATGAATAGTTATTTCGACGAAAATACCTACGTTATCACTAAGGCTCGGAAGTTGTTGCATTTGCATGTTTTTTGTGAGCAATTAAATTTATTGCTAGGTAAGCTAGAAATTCATTTCATGACATTACG
Organism: Stegophylla sp. TES_Ste_2020; assembly: GCA_025469315.1. Lineage (NCBI taxonomy): Eukaryota > Metazoa > Arthropoda > Insecta > Hemiptera > Aphididae > Stegophylla > Stegophylla sp. TES_Ste_2020. The sequence continues at coordinate 10,650 of JAIPRM010012841.1, read as the reverse complement.
TAATAAATATTAAAAGTTTATATTGCATATTTGGTGATTTTGTAGTTTTAAGAGCATATTTCTTAACTGATAAAATTTGAAATTTGGTAATAAAAAAACAAAATTAATTCATTTTTAGAGTTTTCATTAGATATTAAATGTATTATTGTATTTACTCTGTGTTTCAAATCTATTTTTATGAACATTAGAAACATAAAAAAAATATGTATAAGGAATAATGTACTTAGTTTTTCAAAGTATAAAAATTTACTAATGGTTAATAATCCACAATCTTTTAATTTTGAAAATAATTTTAAAAATATTTAGTGGTTCAATGCAACAATTTTTAAGGCAGTAACAAAGTTATACATTTAATTAGGTACTTAACGGGTTTTTTTAAATTTTTATTTAGGTTTTTTAAATATATATATATATATAATTTAATGGAAAAATTTTAAAAGAAAATTAATTTAATTTATGAAACGTTTTTCAAGCAATTATTTTTTATTTGGTATATTTATTTCTGGAAATGTAAGTGTTCATTTTACATTTTTATCATACTCTTTTGAGTTTATCTACGAAGCTACGATTAAATCCACCTACTTAAGAGTATTTAGTGATTAATAAAATACTTTTAATTATGAAAATTTTGTTTGATAAAAAAAAAGTGCATATTTTTAGAGCATAATTTTGTACTTTTTTAAACGCATAAGTGCACAAGTACTTTTTAAGAGTATTAAGTTCCGAGCCCTAGCACTCATCACATAAGCGTTCCACATTACTATAAGGCTCGTGAAAATTTGTACCCGTCGTGTCCCCCCGTACAAACGAATTCATTCGTAACGATTTTCAACCCGCGTGTCGTTAACGGTACAAAATAATAATTGTTCGTTTTCCCGACGTCTCGTTGTCGTCGGGTTTACTGAGCGCGTTTTGAACACATTCGTGTATCACCATGAATGAACAACAACATATTATTATTATTGTAAATCCTTCGGTTATTTTGTCTCCTTGTCTCTTCTCTTCTCGGGATACTATATAAAATGAAAAAAACATAAAAAAAAAAAAAAAAAGAATCCGTGTACAAAATACAGGAGATTAATAAATCTGAACGCTATACATAAAATAATATAGTGATGTCATGATCCGGGAAACGACCGGTGTGGCACGAATGGGGGGCTGCGTGTACGTACATAACGACACAACTGGTTCTCGTTTGTATGCAAATGATGTACACATACACTTCGGAGTCCCGCGGGGGGGTCAGCCACGCCATCGACGATAATAACGACGAAATTCGTCCGTCCGTCCGTTCATCGCGGTGTAGTTACTTACTGTAGATACTTGAACTAGAAAAAAAAAAAAAAGGCCGGGAATACACTTCGCACCTCGGGTGGGATACTCTTGGCGAATGTGTATTGAATTTAAAAAAAAACTGTAAATCATTTCTTCAATAAAACGATTCTTAGTGGAGTTTCAATTAATATACACTAGTTAATAATAGTAATATTATCATTGTGTTTAACAGTTGTTATTCAATAATATCACAGAATAATCCACGTCCAAATCATTATACGTGTAAATGATCAAATTTGTATAACGAGTTTTGTAATAATAAATACTTATTCTATTGATGTGAAATGTGAACCATTGAACATAAATGTTGAACTAGATATTATTATTTTGTAACACGCTGCAACATTTACGATAAACGAAAATTGATTTTTCATCTATATTTCCTTAGGCCTAAAGAACATTCCATAAATAATTTCATGTTTATTATTATTTATTTTTTTGTGTCAATAATTAACAAAATCTCCTTTCTAAAACGTCTTACTGAATATGATTTGTTGTTTCAGCAAAACGTAATACACCCTCCAAAAATAGGTCCAGATTTTTTCAATATTCATTTTAAAAACAGAAAATTATTTTTAATCAGCTATTTTTGATTTTATTTTAAAAATAAAACTCTTAGGTCTTAGGTAATTGTGGTAGTATTGAATATTTGAAAAAATCTTTACTAAAATTTTGACAGTCCCTAGAAAAAATCTGAAATTATGTCCCTTTTTCTCTCCTACGAACATCTCCCGTTGTTGGTCTACGTCTTTGTCGTTTGAGACGCTCGAATGGGAAGACAAAAATGGGATTTCAAAAAAATATAAAAAATACTTACGTTTTATATGAGATAATTTAAATATTTATATAAAGTTTATGATCACTTGAGACGATACGGATTAGGAACTCGATTTTATTATTACGGTAGTTTATTTGTCACCGCCATGCAATTACAGTGATTTTTTTATTTTGTCACTCAATTCCAACACGCAACATTTGGGTAAATCATTGTTTTTTTGTTGTCATTTCGCCTGTTATGTTGCGTAGTGCGATGTGTATTGGCGCCGCCGTGCAGATCTTTTTTATTTCATTTTTATTTACATTTCTGATTTCCCCTCTCCCCCTTTATCGTTTCCACCGGCGACATCGTGATTAAGTGCTAGAGGGGAGGGGGGAGGTGGTGAGGGGAAAGCGATAAATTGAGATCGGTATATTATTACGCGTAATATATACCTATATACAGTATTACGTTTATTTACATTTTTCGTTGGCCGAGCGCCACACAAGTCGATCTCCACGGGGGGGGGATAGGGGGGGAGATGAGCACGCTGTCGTCATCATTCGCCTTCGACGCGCGTACCTAACCTAACCTTTCTGTATTATGTGTGGCGGTCGTATTAATAATAATAATATATTAAAATACTTATGTACTGTTGGCGGGGAACGCGGGCCACGCACGGTCACGGTCGTCAAATTTTCGTTAATGATGGTCGTGTATATACTTAAACGTTTTGTCGGCCGATAAAACATCGTAATGATAATATTATCTGGAGGAAATTCCATTGCGGAAAACATTTCACAATATGAAAGCCAACGTTTGTAACGTTTATAATATGTGGAAATTCATTAGCGATTGGCGGGGAAATTAGTAAACCGTAGTGGTATAATAAATAATTGCGTTAATTTTTGTAAGTAATATATATATATATATATGTGATAACAATGGCAAATAACGCTATCGGCGGACTCATCGCATTGTTCAACAATCAATTATTCATTAAAGATGCGTCGCGTTTTTAAAATATTTTACAATGAACAATTACGAAAAAATGTTTACATTTCACCAAAATATGATAGGGAGGTAAACGGTAAAAATTTGTTTGAACCGGAACGCAAAAAAAAAAATGTTTTCTGGTCCGTTTCGACGATCCCTGGGTTTAATTTACTCGACCGCGGTTTTGGTATTTGAACTAAACAAATTAAACGCTGGATATCACGGTTTTTACTATGTTTGCAAACTATGTTTACTGCGTCGTTTCGAAAACAGGCGCCCAGAATTTGTTTACTAGCAAACTTTTATCGCTATCGAATTTCCTCCTGGTCTATTGGTGCTACACACACACACACACACACACACACACACACACACACACACACACACACACACACACACACACACACACACACACACTCGCGCGCCATCGTATATTAGGATGACCATACGTCCTGTTTTATACAGGATTGTCCTCTTTTGATTTAAAATTGTTGAAATTTTTGAAAAGAAATTATTGAATAAAATAATGTAAGAATCTAAAAATCTTTTGGATACCATTAGATCGATTATAATTGTAAAATGAATTAACAAGTTTTTTTTAGAAAGTTAAGTATACATATATGCATGAATAAAGGATTTGAAGAAATTTTAAAAAGTATCAATTTAGTTTCATTATGTTATTTTATATTTTTCAAAGTAATGTTTTTATGTGTTTAAATTTAATCTATAATAGGTAGTTTAAAAATTATACTTTTGTCACTATTCAAAAACATATATATGTAATAAATACTTATTTATTTAAAAATATTATGAAAAATATTTTTGTCCTGTATTTTATTTTCTTAAATATGGTCACCCAATCGTATACTATATACTAGGCATGTAGATAAAAGCGAACAAGTGCAGGCACACGAGATTCAAAGGACGTTATATGTGAAACGACGTCTGCCGTCGTACGACCACGGTAATGGTAGTAATAATAACAAAAATAATAAATAATTTAATATATAGGTATACGTGTAGCTTAATAGTACAATATTGTACCTAAATACCGTGGTATTATGTCGCGTTCATAACTTATAATATGAGTATAAAACAATACGGCGCCGAAATATTGTGCAAACCGTCTGCAAAGATATTATTGTTATGTTATGTTATTATGTGATATTTTTATGCATATATAAAATACGAAGACTTAGCGTCATGCATCGGAGATAACTTATAATATCAGGTTTCACGATTTGAATTCGGGAACGAGTCCGTGCCATTACGTACGTGTACCGACTTACAGGGCCGTTGCTCGGTTTAAGAGATATTGTGCCGGGACGTGTTATAAAATTGTTAATCTACTATTGGGGAAACTTAATTTCTGCACAACAACAAAACAATTCTCATCCCAAGCTATAAATTGTATATAATGAAATTTAATATAATTTTATTATTCGATTTGAAGATGACTAATCTCTGATTACATCGATTACCCAACCCGTCGGTGTACAAAAATAGCACTTAGCTGGTACAGTCTCCTGTAATTGCCCAACTGGGTACAAAAAATAATAGTTCGTTTTAGGTAAGAATTTGAGTCCTGTGATTGCCTAATTGGGCAAAATATATAAAAATGCATTTTATGTCTTTAACTAAAAATTTTTTTAATTAATAATATTAGTACCAGATTTTTATTTAAGATCATTAAACTAATGAAGGTATTATTTTAAGCACTGAGGTGTGTGCATTAGTATATTGAAGCTTTTAACCTAATATTAACCAAGCTATCAACCCCCTCCGCCCTAACGCTTTTGCATACGAGGCTTGTGTGTGTAGACGTGTAGTAATGGCAGTAAATGTATAATGTAAAATCTTCTGTGTTTTTCATTTTAATAAAATATCTACTAAGACAGCAAAATAGTATGAACCTACTCGTAATCGTACGGTGGTAAGTGACACACTAACACACGAAGAAAAGTTGTCATTATCCTAGTTATAACGATAAGTCGACCCATTAAATCAAGCATAATGAGATAAAATCGATTGAGTTTGGAAAACATTATGTATAAAAATGAATATGAGCCTTTCAAGCATATTTATTTGGAAAACGTATTTTGAAATAATTTTACTTAAACAAAAAAAAAATCCTAAAAAAAACCCAAAAAGCATTGAAAAAAAAAAAAAAATCAAGATAAAATGTCGTGTACTTCATTCTAAGTGATATAATCTATTGGGGGGGGGGGAGGAAAGTAAAACCTACAAAATCCTAACTAATTATAATAATATATAGCCTATAGGTGTATGTTAAGATGTTATGATTTGTAGCGATGAAAATAATATATGTATAGAAAAAAAAAAAAAAAACTAAGTACACTACACGCGGCTATAGGTATATTATATCAACACGAATGTTGAAAAAAAAAAAAAAACGCATAGTCGTGATTCCGCGATTAGTGTTGTATAGTAGCCGCGTGAAAATAAATCAGATTAATTTGTGTAATATTATTGCAGACGAATGCGTTCGTGCCCGTCGCAGTGTACCAAAGTCGCAGTGTCGTACCAAACACAATAACACTGTATATTATTATACGAAATCACTATATTACGTGCGGCGTTTAAGTCTCTGCTGTATACGTACAGAGATTGACGTGCCATTTGTGTTTTCGGAAAATATCTATTATATTATTATCTCGACTCGGCGAAAGACCGTGTGTGGTTTTTTTTTTTTTTCACCTCTCTTTCTTTCGTTTTTTTCCCCGGACAATCGCGCGCGCTATTATTTTCCATATAGGATTATATATTATTATTATTATTATTATTATTATTCTGTTCTTTTCAAACCCACTTATTACTATTATTATTATTATTATTAAACGCTCTCGCTAAAAACGACCCGAGGCCGTGGAATACATTAAAAAGTGTGACGAATCCATTATACCGTCGTGTCACGCAACAAACGACGGCTCTTGCTCGGCACCGACACCGAGTGCCGGTTATACTTACGCTTTTTACACATCGACCGCGACATGACGTTTCAGACGATCGTCTGAAACGACAGCGCGTGGATCACAAATTCTGACCCGCGGGTGACCGACCCGATTCGCCCATCTGTCCGTATAACAATAATAATAATAATTGAGTAATTCTCTGTCACACGGGTCGGCAAATACACTCCGGCTAATATCGACAACAGGTATCGAAGAAACGGTCGGCGGCGTTTCAAACGAGCACTCTGTTACGAACTTCCGTCGTCGTTGTCGTTCGCGATCCGTTCCCTAAAAATTTTCGCACGGTATGCACCAGAGTTTCCCAAAGTGGTCTGTATCGACCTTCCTGCTCTCACCCGTAATAGCCTCGAGAGGTCCACGTAGATAAAAAAAAAAATACGTTGATTTTGGCTGTACGTTAATAATAAATTGTCTGTCAGGACAAAGCCGCTTATATTATAAACACCCCCCTTTTAACCCCTTTAGAGACTGAATAATGAAAAATTGAGTTATAGATATTTCATTATTTGTGTTACATAGTACGTATATTTGCAAAATAAAAAAAAAAAAAAATCTGACTATAAAATAATATGCGTGTACTGTTTTTACCTCTTTTAACCCTGTTAAAAGTAGAATTTCATAAAATCCGTTCTTCGTGCACATTCCCCCCTTCCTATATACTACTACTAATCTGATAAATTTCAAATTCATAAGTCAAGTAGTTTTCACCCCTTAGGGATTGAGAAATAAATAACGAGGTAATAGAAATTTTATTATTTGTAATACAAATTATGTATGCTAAGTTTTAAAATATCCAACTAAGAAATAACGTTTTCTCATTTTTAGCACCCTTTTACCTACTTCAGCCCTTTCAGACACAGAATAACGGAAAATAAAGTCAGAGATTTCATCTATAACTCTAACATTAACATTTGTTACGTTAGGAATTTTATTATTTGTGTTACGTATAGTATATATGCTTGGTTTAAAAAAAAAAATCTGACCAAAAAATAACGTTTTCCATTTTTGCCCTTTTTAACTCCCTTAGAGGTTGAATTTCGCAAAACACGTTTTTAGTGTACACTCCTATCTATATACCACCTACCTGCCAAATTTCAGCTTCATACGTCAAATAGTTTTCGAGATTTCTTGTACAAAAAAAAATACTATTCTTTTTTTTTTTTTTGTATATAGTTAACTTACTACATAATGAGTATAAAATGTTTAAGTTTACCAGGTAAGTATCTAAGTGACTATTCTTTTCAATACTTCAGTTATTGTGAACGTGCTTAATGGACCAATCTGTGTGCTAATGTACCTATAACTAGTTTTATTCGTTATAACGTGTATATTATCCTCTTTAACTACGATTCGCCGAATCGCTAAAGACGAGCGGAGAAAGGCGAATCGGAAAATAGTTATTATTGAGAGTATCATGACATACAACATTCATAATTTACTAGCTGCAGAGTGACCCGGCTTCGCTCGTGTGCAATTTTTTCGTGTTACTCATAACTTTTTTTTTATCAGTTTTTATATTTCATGAATATGTTTCTTTTTGACGTATACACATCATCAAGAATTTTAAGGTTTAAGTTAAGTTAGGTTAGGGGTTAGGCCTTTAAAAACTACTGTAACATTCGTGCTACAGAGAATTCAACTTCTTAATCTTTTAATGTAGAATTCAAAAAAGATGGTTGCGTCATTGGTAACGGCTCTGATTCAAAAAAACTCTACAAGAAATTGAAGAATTGAGAAACTGAAAATTTTTGGATAAGTATTTCCATACGAAAAGTTGTACACAGAAAAAAAAAAACATTGTAAAAACATTAGCTTCTTCACTTCGTTCAGAATCTAAAAAAGCGAATGCCTTATCGACGTTTGAACTGTGTATTTTATAAGTACGTAGGCACAGTGCTGATGATAGTTTTTATCAATGAATGGGGTGCATTGAATTTTTTTTCGGATTATTATATAATACGCACTTCTAAAAAGCCGCGAAGAGCGTATAATATTACAATGACAATATAATAAATATAACATCACGCACAATGACCTATTGTTGTTTTCATCGGTGTGTGACTGAAGACGTCCTGTCAGAATAGTTAACTAGGATACACGTTAGAGACGACCCTCGCGCGAGTTATTGTCCCCCCGTGAGAGGAAAACGTTCGAATGGATAATCTCGATGATCGTCTGCGACGGGATTTGAATAAAAATACGAATGGCGTTCGGATCACGAAAAGAATGTCCTAAGATGGGGGATATGACGAAAAAAAAAAACAGAATTCCGACGGCTACGAAGACGAGGAAGGAATCGAGTTTGACGGGAAAACAATAATCTACGAAAACGCTGAACGGAAAATGAGTTCTTCTAAATTAATTATATCGTCGTTCAATCCGTACGAAACGGAAACGTTTATTGTGTTCCGTGGACGACCTGTTGTTTATTATGACCTATTATGTGATATTATGCATTAGTATTAAGAGCTGACGTCACTCCCGCCGCCGCCGTCGTCATTAATTTGTATTGTGTCTTACCCGACGTACAACGTAAAAAATTTGAGTTCAGAGAAGTCAATTTCACATTGTCGCTTTCATATTTTGAAAAGTAAATGTTTTAATTTTCGAATGAATTACGGGGACTTTTTTCAAATTGTAATATTTTACGTACCCGGCTACTCGCAAGTCTCGTAAAAACTGATTTATTATAAAAAAAAAAACAGACTCGCGTGTAATGTGTCCCTTACCTCTGAGTTTGATATTTGTGATATTTACTTTATTTTGAAAAAGCTATCAACGTGTTTAGTAACTACAATAGCTCGTTGTAAAACGTTAACCATTTTGTAATAGGAAAAAGTGTTTCCCTATTGTATATTTTTTAGATACTGAACGAAGTGAAGAAGTTAGTGTTTTTACAATGATGTTTATTATTATTTTTTTTCTCTAAACACTTTTTCATATGGAAATACTTGTTGAAAAGTCATGATCAGCAAATTTTTGAAACCAAATTTGCCTCTCGATTGTACTTTAAGTAGATCATTTTTCAAATTTTTCAATTCTTCATTTTTTTTTTTTTTTTTTGAGGGGGGATGGAGAAACTATCCAAATCTTGACAAAAAAAGACTCGGAAACTTTAATTTTTGATCCAAAATTTATGTGAATTTAAACATAGATAGACATTAATATGAGAAATATTTTGCGCAAGAAAGTTTTCTGAAAACAACTAAACATTTTTTATTTTAATTCTATGTTATACATCTTATTTTTAGCATTAATAAAAATATTTCAAAAGACAAAATTTTTACCATTACGTCGATGATGATAATAATAATTATAATAAATGGGCAATAGTGGGCCAAGTAGGATAAGACCTATATTTTTAACACGCGGAAAAGGTTTTAATTCTTGCGAGTCTCCAATCCTCCGATTTCTTTTGTGTTTATCTGCGCCTTTAAAATCCACTCGGCCTCGGTCTACCCAATTTTGTATTATTACAGGGTTAGGACTGTAAAATTTACCAAATCGGACGGAGTCGACCTCAGTTGTTGTTGTGGGTGTAACGTTCTCATTTATGCCGCAACAAGTACGTCGTCGGTTGCTTATCGTTAAAGACCGGATTTATATGTTTTTACATATTTTTACTGGGTCTATGCAGTTTCATGAGAGTAAAAAATGTGGTCGATTCGTTTGCTTCTGAGTTCAAAGAAAAAAGTTTCTTTTGCATATTTGAGAATATTTTGTAAATTGTGAGAAAAACTTTATATTTAAAAAATTATTTTTCGAACATTTACAATTTATATATATTATAATATAATTTTGCGAAAGTATACCTGGCTATAATTAAAAGAAGCCAAAGGAATATTGTTTTTTTGTTTTAAATATGTATTATTATTTTATATTCCTAACCACTTCAATGAATTCCATCATTTGCAAGTGTAAACCATACTTAAATAATTCATATATTCAAGGATTATCTATTGTTCAATAATTTGTTTTGTTTTAGTATATTTTATTATAAATTATTATTTGTTATATTTTGTTGTTGTGACTTTAATGCTTAATACAACGTTTAGTTGAAATGTACCAAAGTAATATTGTTTATATGTTTTAGTATTATGCTATTATATTTATATATTATATTATGTTCCTACTCTTACTGAAGTGCAATAGTATTCCTCTATAACACTTAAGGATATACCTCACTATTAAAAGAATGTTGTAAAAAAAAAAAGCATAAAAAAAACCGGACATACTTCGCACGATGGGTGTACTTCGCACGACGGGTGGTATTCTCTTGACGGGCGTATTAAATTTTAAAGAAGCGATAAATCATTTCTTCAGTAAAACGATTCTGATCGAAGGAAATTAATAATATAAGAAAAAAAAAATATTCGAAAAATGTCCACATTTTTTTTTCACATTTTCAAAATTTTCTTGCGCCAAAATCTTTTTTATAGGATTCTCTATTTATTTATTAAATTTTCATAAAATTCTGATCAAAAAATGATGGTTTTCGAGTAGTTTTTGTCAAATTTTTGGTAGTTTTTTCCAAAAAAAACATTGAAGAATTGAAAAATTCAAAAAATG
>JAIPRM010012840.1:0-11841 GCA_025469315.1 Stegophylla sp. TES_Ste_2020 | reverse complement strand
TGAATTTCTCAATTCTTCATTTTTTTTTTTTTTTTTTGGGAAAAGAAGACTATCCAAAGTTTGACAAAAACGACTCGGAACCCATCATTTTTTGATCTGAACTATATGAAAATTTAAACATAGATAGAAAATAATATGAGAAACACTTTGGCGCAAGAAGATTTTGAAAACGTGAAAAAAAAATTTGGACATTTTTCTCATTTAATTTCTTTTTCTTTATTTTTTAAGTAAAAAAAAGTTAAGTATAGACAAGAAAGCCGGACTTCCCACCACGAATATTCTTCACTCTTCGGGTCGGATACTCTTGGTGAGTGTGTTGAAAATGATGACTATTATTGTTTTTTATAATATTAATCTATATTTCGTTCAGAATCGTCTTATTTAAGATATGATTACTTATCGTTTCTTGAAAATGATACACACCCTTCAAGAGTATCTGATCCGAAGAGCAAAGAACATCCGTGGTGAGAAATATGTCCCGGATTTCTTATCTATACTTTACTTCACTTTTTTATTTTATTTTTTATGTTAAATTTTTTTAACTTTAAACAGAACGTTTTTTGAAATTCTGAATAGTGTTGGAAAAAAAAAAACTACCGAAAAATTGGGCCAACTATAATAAAATATATTTTAGTAATTCAATTCGTAACTGTAAAACTATTAATTCAATAATCTCGAACTTTTTCCCTAATCAAAAATAATGTGTTAAACAGCCTTGAGAAAATGTTAAGAAGTTTTTATCATGTTTTTTATGTTACTTATGCATTAATTTATATTCATATCAGACCTATAGTACAGTTTAAACAGTGAATTATTGTTTCTCTTTTAAAATTCGATTTCGTACATAATGTCGCGTTCACGCAGAGATTAGCTCCCCCCCCCTGTTTTTAAAAACAATTTTTATTGTCACGTCAGATACGCATAAAAATAAGACGTTTTTAATTATAAGTAAATTTATTGCAGTTTTTATGAGTTGGTGATAAAAATATAGCCTGAAAAATATATATAGTTCATTTTTATATTAACTTTTTTTCGAACATATTTTATAACTTAAAGTATATCCTATTGTTGAGCAAAATTCACTTGTTTTAAATGAATTTTATATTGGGCACGCTCTTAAGTGCTATGAATCTCGAACTCTCGTTATTAGTAATATTATTTACTTAATCGATGTTGATTATTACTTTTTTCCCCCTTGTAGGGGATGAATTTCCTGTTATAATTATGTATTTTTTTTTTTTTTTGTAAATCAATAAAAAATTAAAAATGAAATGAAATCCGTGGACAATACAGTTTATAACTATAAAAAATATTTGTAATTCATTTCACGTACAAATAGACGGATAATATTATGAGTACCGACTTTATAATAAATTAATTGCAATTAACTGTTTAGATAGGTAAGTAATGGCATTGATTTAGGTAAAGCTTTTTGAATACCTAAAATTAATTATTGAAACAATTTTAGTTTGACTACAATGGATTTTTTTTTAAATATCGACTTGCATTCTTCTCTTTTACCTACCAAGTAAATATGTTTAAAACATGATCACACTCCTATACTCCGCTTTCAAATGATATTAATTTCCAAAAAAAAAAAAAAATAGATATATTATATGGTTAAGAAAATGTTCTATTCAATGGGTAAAAATCTTTGAAAGATAAAATAGTTAATTAAATGTCATTTGCATGTGTAGTTTGACCTCGTAAGAGCAGCCGCCAGTTGCTGACCACTATAAATACCATAAATAATATAATAGAAAACCACATGCGCCCATACGCTCCAAAACTTTTGAATTAACCGACTCGAAACGATATTGTAAATGCATAATAATGTTATTATGAAGAATATTAAAGAAGATACTGAATTAGATAAAATTAGAATGGAATTTTATATCTCATTCGATGTCATACAAAACTGTAGGGAACCCGTTAGGGTAGTTTTTAATAATTTCTGTAAAAAGGGATGTAATTTATTATTATTATTTTTTAAGATAACATTAATCCTTTTTTGTATAAAATCAAAAAGAAGTTTGAAACCAAAGCATGAAATGTTATATTACAGATTACAACGCCAAATGTTTTATAAATTTAAATTAAAACTATTGAATTTAAATTATGCAATGCTTAAAGTCTTTAGTTGGCATTAAAATGTCGAACGAAATCAAATGTTTTATAGTTTTCACTTTGTATTTAGGCGATCGCATGATTATACGACTGTACAATATTTATTACTCGACAATAATTGCTTAAGTAATGGCTATACAAATTAAATGCATTGTGTACTTAGCTTTTTTTTTTTTTTGCTCAGATTAAAGATTGATTTAGGTTAACAATGGAGGAAGAACGTCGAATGGGCCTGTTTGGAAAAAAAAAGGCTGACATACTTCGCACGATGGGTGTTCTTCGTACCATTATATAGTTTGAATTAAAAAAAAAAAATGTTTTAAAGTCCTTTTTATGAAATTTTGGGTTGTTGTTCAAAATGTTTTCGAAATTATTGATAATTTCGAAAATTGACCTGTTAAAAATACTTAATTGTGGAAAATTCCGTTTCCAAAAGTAACCGGTCGAGATTTTAAGACATGTAATTCTATAAAATCCATTAGTACTTTCGCTCCACTCTGAATCAAATCAAAGTCAATTCGAATTTTGTCGAGGATAGTTTTTAATGGTACTCTCAAAATAGCTTCTATTTCATTACATAATAATATACTTACTATACTAACTAGACTGCACGATGTCGAACAAACATAGAATGCGAATGATTTTTTAAAAAAAAAAAGCTGTTACACGTGTATTCACTTGGAAAATTGTTAAGTATTTTTTTTAGATTCTGAACGAAGTGAAGAAGTTAGTGTTTTTACAATGTTGTTTTTTTTTTTTGTACAACTTTTCGTGTGGAAATACTTGTCCAAAAAATTCGATCAGCAACTTTTTGAAACCGGATTTACTTCTAGATAGTACTTTAGAGAGGTCATTTTTTGAATTTCTCAATTCTTCAATTTTTTTTTTTGGAAGAAACTACTAGATTTCGGCGCGAGAAAATTTTGGTCATTTTTCTAACTTTTTTTTTCTCATTTATTTTTTATGTTATTAAGTTCCCTCGTTCAGATTCGTTTCATTGAAGAAATGATTTATCGTTTTTTTTTTTTTTTTTAAATTCAATACACCCGTCAAGAGAATCCCACCCGACGGTCGTAGAACACCCCGACGAGCGAGAGTACACACACTTCATTTTTTTCGTTCGTACAATTTTCGTTCCGTTTTTTCTCTCACCACGCGCGTACTATATTTACTATTATACCACCATTCATTCTACCACTTTTTTTTTGTTCTTCTTAAAACCCCCGTAAAATGATGATGACATTTTTCTCGCGATTAAATATTTTTTTCTGGAAATGAAGGCGCTGCGCCGCGCGGATTAATGACGTGATCTCGACCTAACATTACATTGAAATATCACACGACAATTTGATTTGTCAAAAACGCGCCGTACAAACGCGTTTGTACCGTTCTGAACAAATTTCACGTTTCGTCTGAATACGCCCGTTTGAACGCGTGAAAATGTGTCTTGTTTTCCAAAAAAAAAAAAAAAAGCCGGACATACTTCGCGCACGATGGGTGGGATTCTCTTGACGGGCGTATTAAATTTTAAAGACACGATAAATCATTTCTTCAATAAAACGATTCTGAACAAGAGAAGTTATATAATATAAAAAAAAAAAAAAATGTTAGAAAAATGTCCAAATTTTTTTTTCACATTTTCAAAATATTCTTGCGCCAAAATCTTTTTTATAGGATTTTCTATCTATGTTTAAATTTTCATAAAATGATGGATTTCGAGTCGTTTTTATCAAATTTTGAGTAGTTTTTTCCAAAAAAAAACATTGAGAAATTCAAAAAATGACCTCTTTAAAGTACGGTCTAGAGACGAATCGGGTTTCAAAAAGTTATTGATCGAAACTTTTGGACAAGTATTTCTATACGATAAGTAGAAAACTTCGGCAGTACTCATAGGGCTTTGCCGCACAGAGGGTGCCGAGGGTACAAACCGAGGCTCTAATTGTACGGTCAAAAACCAAATTTGGATCGTAACGGGTGTGTGCTCGGATGATGTAATTAATAAACAAAATTTGCCAAAATTCAAACAATTTTAGAGTTCTGTACGATTCAATTTATACTACATATTACTATATTTAAATCGCTATAAATTATTTTATCGACAACTGAGTAATGGAATTAAAATTTATTAAAAATAGGCACCTGAAATCAACACACGATGAAAATTTTTAAAAACGTCCACATTGAAGTACCGTCCAGAGTAGATTTTTTTATTTAAACAGTGGCTAGGCGAAATTTTTTTAATTAGTTTTACTATGCGAAAAAGAGTATCCTGAAAATTATTTTAAATTTATTTAAAGCTCCATTTAAAATCTAAAATTGGAAAAACGCAACTGTTTTGTTTTGTTTAATATAATATAAAAAAAAAAAAACACCTTTATTTTTATGTCCGAAGTAATATCTCAGTGTTCAGAAAAATCAGTTTGAAATTGTCAACGGCTTCGACTTGTCCAAAAATAACAGTTTTGGAATTGAAACGTGTTTGCGCTGCTATCGGATTTGCTTAATTTTCACCGAAAATTGGAAAATTATGTCCTAGTAAGTCATAATTTATGCGCTCATATTCTAATAATTATTATACGAATGAACGAATAGTCACTGATGTTTATTTTTGCATTGCATAACGAAGACAGTAGTGTTATAGTCCATTAGTAAACGTCAACGGCTGAGTTTTTTTTTTTTTTTTGATTACAGCGTTGACGTTAAACACGGGTTTGTCGTCTGTCAGTCAGTCAGCTTGAAACCGAAATGTTTTTTCGCGTTCAGTTTAGGGTTACATTTAAAAATATTTTTCGATTTCAGTTTTGATTTTAAATATAACAATTTTTTTTTCGTTTTTAGTTTTGATTTTTAAAACCAGCATTAATCTTTTTTGTTTTTTTTTTTTTTTATTTTGGTTTCGATTTTTAACGGTATTCAATAACAGTACTGAATTTCGGTGTCAATGTCTTCCATAAACACTCACATTATTATTTTTTTTTTCACACAGATGAAGTAAAATTATAATATGATACGAGCAACAAGTTGTATTTCACGTGTGTAATGAGTGCGCGCTATAAATTATTATAGTAATAATATATTCGTATTAGTTCAGACCGAGGCCTAGAACTTTGGCTTAAGGGTAGCGACTGAACGATCAACCCACGCACCGTCGATAGAATATTACGCCCCCCCCAATTTTATTATACTAGTAAAATTTTCGAGTGAATCATACGATTAAACATATCGAGTGAGTTCTCGAGGAATAGCATTTTGGTAAATTTATATGTAAATAATAATCAAATATTTGTGTGGGTTTCGAACGTTTCACTAGACGAATAGCTCCGTTTTGTATTTTTTTTTTGTAATAATTTGAACTCAGATTTGAATTTTTTAAAACCAGAAAAACACACTAGGAAAAATTTCTTAATAATTTAAAAAGATACGCTAAAAAAAATGTCCTTAACAAAAACAATTTAAGTAGTTATGAAACAAAACATTTCCGTTTGATTTAATGTTATTGATTATAGTTATTAATGACTGCAGTTAAAGTTTCTTATTTTTACTACTTGTAAGGATTTTCTTACATAATATGTACTTTTTCTTTCCATTGAATATTAGTTTCCTTAGAATATTGTCATCAAAGGCACTTCCTCCCTAAGCTCCGCGTCCTTATTCGGGGATTATTGTATCCCAAGCAATCCTGAATCCCTGCACATACGTCACTGACTGTGGGAACAAATTTATAACCACCATGTCCATTGCAATTTCTTTATTAACCGTACGGTACACATAACATACGCCAAAGAAAAATTAATTACAGTGATTATGATATTTGTTTTATGCGTTTTAACGAAAAACACAGTACCAAAAATACCGTTAAAATTTAAAAACAAATTTGGTTTTTTAATTCTATGGTACACGAAACTGGGTTTTGTACTTGGAAATCACTGTTTTAGAATTTTCAGAAAAAAAATTCAAAATGTATTAATAATGTTTTCATTTGTATTACATTACTTTGGTAGCGTTTGTTAGAATAGAAATTCGTCAGCTTCAAAGTTAACAAACGAACACGATTATAGTTTTTAGAAAAACGGTTTGTTAAAAATTCGAATCTTGATTTTAAATTATAAGCGCATTCTCTTGACCGATACCGACTAACTATCCAATTAATAAAATTATAAACAATATAATTAATAACAAAACAACATTAACTACTCCATGGAAGGTAAACTAAAATCGATTTACACGGCATTCCTGGCTAATCGAATTTTGCACAACACTATTAGTTCCATAACGTTCACGATTTTTAAACCGTAAAGAAAAAAAAAAAACAATAACACCAATATTAATGTTTTTGAAACGTTATTATGTGATTAGTGATTATTAAAAGTATTGAATAGTATTTTATGAGATCAATTTTTAGAGTTTATGATTTACGGGTTTCTGAATTTATCAGAAAAAAAAGAAATGGGATAAACTCGAGTTTTAATTACTAAACATTTCATAGGGTATATCACATGTTTTTTCGAACAGACCACATTGTATCACAGTCTTAGTACTCTCCCTCTGTCATAATTTTATCAGCTCCCCTATATTAAAAAGGGATTTAAAAAGATTTTTTTTTTTTTTTTAATGATTACTGATAATTTTATTGCAGTTTTACACAAATATTTATTGGTTTAATAATTATTTCACGAACAAATACCTTATTCACGCCAGAAACTGATTTTCTAAAATAAAAAATACCACTAGTGCATAAATATAGAATTTTGAAATGATCTTTTACACAAGTTTGCTCATAATCTATATAGGTTAAAAATTATATTTACATTTTTGTTTGAATCAGTTTTGGAAATGTTTAATCATAAGAGTTATAAACTCAAAACACACAGCAACTGCTATTGCCTATTCAAAAATTAATAAATTGCTTAAATTCTGAAAATATCATTATAACCTAATCATAGATGAATTTTGGGATAGAATGTAAATATGTAATAAAATTTGAAACTCGTTCAATATAAAACTGGTAATTATTATTGTCTATAATTGAAACGTCTAGTTTTAAAACCAGCTAAAAGATAATTTTTTCAAAATTGAATTTATTTTTAATTTTCCAAATATTCACATTGTATTACATAGTTGGTAAAAATATTAAACATCAAACAAGGCTATAGTCGATATACATTAAATGAGGACAGAAAATTGTGGTTAGTATCAAAACCAGCTATCTAACGATGTTTATTTCAAATCAAGCCATAATTAAACACATGTTTTTATCTGCTCTGGTAACAGTACTCAAATTTTTTCAGTTTTCATGAAATTAAGTATTAACTATAATTAAGTTCTATTTGGTTATTGTTTTTTACTATTAGGTAATTATATACATAAAATTCAAAATGTTTTGTGTTTCTTAAATTTTCCAGTGTTCCAGTTTCAAAATCACCTATCTCATAAAGTCAATTTCAAAACCAGCCATAAGTGAAAAAAAATAAATAAATTGTTGGTTTCAAAAAGAGGCATATGCCTAAATTCACAACAAAACCAGTCATTTCAAAACTATAAATTTATTTAACTCTTGTAATAATATTTTCACATACAATATGTACAAGTACCATTCAAAGCTTTGATTTCATATTTATTATAAAATTATAGACCGAGTACATTACGTTATTTTCGTTTTTTGTTGTTTCTGAAAAATTTCGTAAGTTGCTTATAGCTAATTTTGAAACTAGACGCCTCCTTAAGTGTGCCGAAGAAATATAAAATTTCGAGGATTGACCTCGTGTACGAACCTAACCAAAGGACACGAGATGTAAACAAACGTTGTTGGATTGTGCACAGGACGACGATGCAGGGCGAAGCGGTCAAAAAACGAGAGAGAGAGAGAGAGAGAGAAAACGACGCAATGACTCGGCAACAAAAATGACGAGCGCGAAAATCGGTTTACGGTGGTAGAGGGTAGTGGTGGGGGATGACGAGGGGGTGGTGACGGTGCGGGGTTGTGCCGCCGTCGCCGCCGCCGCCGATGGAACGCACGATACGGTTTTATAGCACCACGACGACCCCCGAAGACGTGCTGCCGCGGCGGTCGGTGGTGCGTCGCCGCCGCGTTCACCATACGCGCGAAACCGGTTGCTGGCCTCGCCGCCGTCCCAGTCTCCGCCCCCTATTAGGCCGCCGCCGCGGACGATCGGTTATTATTGTTTTTTTTTTTTTTCACTTTTTTCCTTTTCTAACCCCCCCCCTTCCCCCGGGCTGTACAACCCCTGTATACGGTGTCCCGCGGGGCTACCGTGCGTGCACACACACACGCACACAGGTACCCCGGGCATTCGGCATGTAACGTCCGCGTCGTCCACACACGCGTAGCACGAGTGCGCGATCATTTTTTGATTTCTAATTCGTTCCATCAACGATCAATATATTGTTATTATTAACACGTCGTTTCCGATTCACCTTTCCATAATTCCACGCGATGCTGAGAACCACTGCGGCGGATTTCGCGCCGCAACAATACTACAACGGCGAATTCGACGCGTTCGCGGACAATCATCAGCTGTTGCTGGACGGCGGCGGCGGCGGCGGTTGGTACGAAGACGTGTTCCGTTTCGATTGCTCGGACACGGCCAAACCGGCGGCGGCGGCCGCCGCACCGTTTGCCGCCGATTGTTGTTCGGCCGTGGCCAGTGACGACAGGTCCAGCGACGGTGGCCGCAGTAGTAACGGTGGTGGCCGCGGCGGCCAGCACTCCGGGCCCGAGGAGGACGCGGCCCGCAGGAAACGGCGCAGGATGGCGGCGAACGCGCGCGAGAGGCGCCGCATGAACGGTCTGAACGAGGCGTTCGACCGGTTGCGGCACGTGGTGCCGGCCGCGGCCAACGACGACCGCAAGCTGTCCAAATTCGAGACGCTCCAGATGGCGCAGACGTACATCCTGACGCTGCACGAACTGTTGGGCGTGCGCCGCACTGCGACCGCCGCCGCCGCCGCCGCCGCGACGTCGTCCGCTGCGGCGACCTGCGTCACCGCTGCGGTCGCGTCGCCCGCGAATCACGTCCACCACGGCGGCATCACGAGACATTTCCCGCGGTAATCCCGCGCGAACACATCCGACGACTTCCAACGGTATTCTGTGATCGCTCTTATTTGACTATTTGTTTTTATTATTATTATTATTATTTTTTTTTTTTTTTTTTTTTTTTAATTCAAAGATAATATACGCGGATGGGACGAGAGGGGTTATTTTGAGTGTACTCCTTAAAGACAATACCAGTTACTTCAGTTGTGTATGTATAGTTCCTAAGGCCGGATTTGGAGGGGCTTAAATTATTTATGAAGTTTTAGTCGGTAAATTTGACATTTTGGATCTAGCCGGGGCAAATTAATGTAGCTGGCGGCAAAATTGGAAAAAAGAGCTGATAATCTCTTCTTTTTTTTTTTTTTTTTTCTACGCTTTTTTGAAAGGAATAATTTAGTCGGTCTGCAAATTGGAAATTATGTGTAATGTAGTCGAGAAAATTGGCAAAAAACCTTTTTTCTTTCTTATTTACATGTTTTAAAACAGTATTTGTAGTCGGCATTTTTACAGTTACACCCTCCCCCCCACTAATATTTCTTAGCGCCGGACCTGATAGTTACCGGCATAAACACAGTTGGTTCACATCGCGGGTTAATATTTTTGGATAATCACTGTAAATGTATTTAATATGAGCTATGGCAAAAAATCTAAAATATACACAAAACGATAGATAAAAATACATATAAATTTGAAAAAAAAAAAAATTATCTTTTTTTAAAATTGTAATATTTAATTATTACAATGTCGGGGTTTAATTAGTATATGATATCCTAATTAATATGGTAGTAAATCGATCGTCCTACCCGTGTATTGATTATCTATGTGTTTAAATTATCCTCCTAGATGTTGTTATATAAATAAGCGTTATTCAGCAATGGTAATTTATAATATTAATACAAATATTATTGTAAAATCATATTTTTTTGTTTTTTTCCTACTTATAGTATTAAGGTATTCCACGCGAGTGATACAAAAAAAATGTTTATAGTTTATATTGATTCATAAGACTCACTTTTTTTGAGACTATAGGCGTGAGTACGGGGTATGCGCTCGCACGTGAACGTAGTCCCCTCCCCCCCCCCAAAAAAAAAAAAGTTTAGAAATCAAAATTAGGACATTTTTTTAGCTTAATTTTGTTTCTTTTTGGGCGTTTTTCCGGAAACAGAGTCCTAAAATATGATCGAAATATTATTACGTCAATACAGAATTACACGAGTAAATATTTTTGAAATAATTACCTCCGGCTTATGAATCTTTATGAGAGTTAAAACTAATTATTTATTTTTTATCCTACGAAAGGGGATAGAAAATTATATACATTTTTAATAAGGAGTAGAAATAATAATAATAATATTAATGTTTTTTTTTTTTTTAAAAAAAACGATATTTGTTAAGGGAGTATTTTTTTATTAGGGATTTTATTTTATGAGCTTTATATCCCTGCAATTACGTTTATGATAATTATTATACTCGTATAATAAATTATTATTATTATTGTGTAATCGATTTTTTTTTTTTTTTTTAATAATTTATTTTCTAGAAATAAGAAGTTCCATGAGAATCATATTATTATTTTTTTTTTTTTTAATACGTTTGAACAATGTTTTATTTTTGACATAAACTATAACATTGTCCTCGTAAAACCAACTTATTTTAATAGTGAAACGCAGTCGGATTGTACTATTATCGCGGTGCGTTTTTTTTTTTTTTTTTAATATTTGTGTGTTCAGTAATATCATATTTCACTTAAAATGTTCTCTAGTAAATATTTCTGTTCGATCGATTATAATATTATTATTATACGTTACAAATTATGAAAACTTGTTTGCATAATTATAGTCGAATTACTATTGTATTAATGTGTCTAATAATTATTGTGTGTAATATACGATAAAAATATATTCTTTACCCACCGAAAAATTTTCATGTGTTTTTATTTTTTAATTTTTTTTTATTTTCGTATACCCAAGGCCGGATTAAGTGCTCATTGGGCCCTGTGGCGGAAATTTCATATGGGCCCTTTTGACGAAAAATTATTTGAAAATCCTCACGCTTCGCTCGCAAAAAATAAATTTTTCTAACTAATTTACAAATTTAACTTAAAAATTATTATCAATGTATATAATATATATTTTATACGTCTATAAGAGTATTAATTTGTAGTATAATAAAAGTCGAAACTGCCAAATTAATATAAATAATAATACACGATAATACAAAGTTTAGTGATAAGTATAAAATTTATTAACATGGCAACAAAAAAACAAAAAATATAATATATTATAATAAAACAAACAAAATCTATTTTATTAAATACATTTTTTTTTTCTTGTTTTACTTGAAGCCATCTCCCTAAGTACTTCATTTACGCTAAGTATAATTTAAAATCTCGGAAAAATATGATTCAGTCTAAATCTGTATGGGACCTCGTCACTTGGATACTTTGGCAGCCCCGGCTAGAGCCCCTCCCCTTAATCCGGCTATGCGTATACCTTGTTTAGAGTAACTACAGGTATTCTGTTCAAAATAAATCAAATACGTACGAATCGAAAACCTTTTTTTTTTTTTTTTAGATTCTAAATGAAGTGAAGAAGCTAGTGTTTTTACAATTATGTTTATGTTTTCTTTTTTTTTTTTCTGTGTACAACTTTTTGTAT
>JAIPRM010012839.1:0-11842 GCA_025469315.1 Stegophylla sp. TES_Ste_2020 | reverse complement strand
TTTGCTTTTCGCTCCCCCCTCCCCTCGCGCAAACTTTTTTTCTATTCCACACACACACACACACTCTGACGAGTGACATGTGTTCCGTCTCCGCAGCCTCATTCGCGTGCTCTGTGGGGGCGCGAGCCTCGTGCAATTCCTCTAAAAGCTTATCCGAAACGGCAATTTCGCGCCGTGCAGTTATTGTTATTGCCCGCGTCAGTCTGTTCCGCGCTCCCTCCGAGAGAGTAAATTATTTAACTCGATATGCCAACGCCGCCGTCGAGTGCAGTTTATTTTCAGTTTATTTCGTCCGTTCTCCTCTCCTCGGGCTATTCCGCGTCAATTTGCTCGGTGGACCGACGCGCGCGCGCGCGCGCCGTTTTCCCCGCTGCAACAGTTCGCCCGCGGCCTGCAGATCCGATAAAATAAATATATATTTATAACGTACACCCCGCCCCCACTCCATCCCACCCGATCATCGTCTCTTGGTGTTTATAAGTTAAGACACGTCCCCCGGAAAGTCGCGTTTCCGGAGCTGTTTTTCCGAAACCCCACGCGCACGCGGTGCATGTATAGTGGGAAACCGGCCACGTGTGCCTTTCGTTTTAACGTTGTTTTTTTCAATCGCGTCATTGAAGAAAAAACTCGCCCCGCGGCAGCCGTTGAGTGGATGGGTAAGAATTTGAGGACGGCATTCGTTCCGTCGTCCCATGTTTAATGACTTAAAAGGCCCCTCGAGCCCACCGACCAACTACAGCCCATCGTTACCATTGTTGATAACAAACTATGATAACGTATGAAAATCGTACGATTTGTGTGACGTTCTTTTGGGGGAAAAAATGCACACAATTTTACTATACACTGTAACGTCTCTGCATTTTCAGTGAGTTTATATTGCATTGTTTTATAATATATTCGTACTTTAGAATGTTTTGTATACGCGTGCCAATAGATATGATATGCTATTGTGTATTCTTGTTTTAGTTTTCACGCTAGCATACCAAGCAACACACGGAAATAATAAGATGTAATAGTATAAGTGAATAATGCATTATATAATATATTTTCTGCTGAAAATTTAACTAGAATTAGTGTTATAGATTAGTCAAACACAAATTCAATGTTCAATGCGCTGATATGTAGTAGGAAAAGGGTAAGATGAACAGGTAAACTTTAATATGCGTTTAATTTATATTATATACAAGTTTAATGCCTAAGTCATTCACATTGTATATGCTACCAAAATAATATTGATAATAATAAATATTTTTGTAGTTATAAATATAATAAACTGAAATAAAGTAGCGCAACATTTTATTGAAATAAAAACAAAGGAATATTCCCGAAAGAAAACTGCGCGGTAAAAATAATTAATTATAGCGAAATGAATATTTAATCATGAAACGTTTCTGTCATTTTAAATTCTTTAGATTCTGAGTGGAGTGAAGAATCTAGTGTTTTTACAATGATGTTTTTATTTTTATTTTATGTGTACACGTTTTCGTGTACAAAAATTATTTTTTCGGATCAAATAAAATGACTTCAAATTTTGTTGACAGCGAAAAGTGTGAAAACTTAAAAAAATAAACATAAGAGTGTAAACATCTGAAATTAGAGCCCCTCGCATTACAAGTGACTGCACTGGGGTCTCAGTTTGTGTGGTTAGTGGGTAGTTGGGGGGGGGAGCGCCGCCAACGTGAAGTCGTACAGTTGTCGTGGCGACACAATTTGACTTTTGTTTCCGCCTCTCGGTTTAAGCCGACGACGCGGACGCAAAGACGGCTTTGCCGGCAAAATAAAATTGTCGTTCGCCCGCGGGATTTCTCCGAAAATATTTCTGCTGCAGTGACGCCGCCGTCGTCCCGGCGAACAATACACCGGCTTATCGCCCCCTCCCTCCCCGCGAGACTTTTTGCGGAGTGGCGACGAGAATATAATATACTTAACGCCGCCGACTTTGTGATTTCGACGTGATACACGAAAATCGTGTGTGTGTGTGTGTGTGTGGGGGGTGGGGGGAGGTGAGTGCGCTCGGGACTAGGTGTTCGCAATTTCTCGAGACGAGTAGAGTTAGACGTGCAGTTAGTTTTCATTATGTCGGACAAATCGCCTCATAAACGTTTGATAAAATTATTACGGTGTCGTGTAATTTAACGCGAAAAAATAAAGAGCAAACACTTTATATACGGTGGATGGGGGGGAGCGAGAAGAAAGAAAGCGCAGTAAAAAAAATATTTGTGCGTTTGCGAGCGTGCGTGCGCGTTCTCGGGGCAATAACTAAAGTGTTATAGCGCGCGCGATAAACTCGGTGTTCGTCGGGGGCTGTAATAAAACTCGTAAAGTTTTTATGTGGAAATTTGACACACTGATCTTTTGTCACCGTTTATTACACGTCTTTCTCGAAACTAGATTGCTGCAGATTTGCGAACGCGTTTTTGATGGCACATAACAGTTCACAACTTGCAGTGATTACAATCTGTTTTAAGACGAAATCGTTCTCTAGTGTTTAATAAAACAGTGTTTTTTTTTTTATCATAGTACACGCAGAATCGCACGAAACGACAAAGTCCCTTCGATATTGACCGGATAGGTTATTATACAGACTCTTTGAACGGCTGCATACTAGTTGCGGACAAATTCCAAAAGCAATTATTTGGGACATAACAGTTGCGGGGACATGGGTTAAAAAGGCAATATATGAATTGCGGACACGTCGAGATAACTCTCGGCTTGCCGTGCAACATGTGAGACATTTCGGCTTGATAATCGACTTTTACTGCGCAATGTGAGGACATTTCGGTAATAAATTGCCAAAATTTGTTAATAACGTTGAGCGTCACTTCGTTCACTTCGCAAAACTCTCCTCGCGCTTTGTTCGCTCTCAATTCAAACAGATAACAACTTTCGGCTTGCTGTGCAACGTAGGGACATTTCGGTAATGAAACGCCAAAATTTGTTGGCCGTCGCGATAGCATCGGCACAATCGTCTTAATGCCGATAAAGATTGTTTCTGATCAAGTATACGTCCGCAATTCGTATATTATCATTTTATCGCGTGTCCGCAACTAGGAAACTCCGCTTTGAACATATACACGCATGTTACATTATTATTTTTTTGATCGTATGCGACCGTCGAGTTTTCAATTCTCTTGTATTTAAATATCGCGTCACGCATGTTACGGTGGGGTGGACGTGGATTGTAAAACCTAAACTTTAATATACTAAAATCTGATTTTTATTATTTTGAAAAATAGCTTATCCGTATAATATAATATACAAAGTAGGTATGGAAGTTTTGAAAACGTACATTATTCCCATGTAATAATACACCGGTGTGTCAAATATTGCATTTAGAATTGCACTTGTATTCGACTTTTTTCCACGGCGATAGTTTAGTGTTTAAAAAAAATTACTCGTGGACAAGAATAATTGACGAACGGCTAGATTGAGTATATCAAATATTGAATACCTATTTGAATTACAAAAAGTACTTTGGTTTAAAATATATTATGATGTATATAATGCTGATTGATGACATGATAATATTAAGGATTGAGTAATAATTATAAAACTCGTAAAAAATAATTGTTTTCAATAATTATTCAATAGGTATCAAATAATTTAACCTTTTAGAGATCATTAATTTAGTGAATAATATATTTTATAGGTAAGATAAACAAGTACTTAAAATATATATATATATTTTTTTTTTTCAATAAAGACAATTTTTTTTGCATACAAAGCCTACATTTTTTATATGGGGGACACAGTACAAGAAAAAATTTGCACCTAAAACCAAAATTCTTAAAACAATCCGGTGTGGCCGGGATTATTTATAGTGTAATATTTTACCTTATGGAAACATACCGGGGGGAGGAAGGGCTAACATTTCACGAGAGTAAATTGTCTTGGTTACACCGATACCACGCAAGAGTTCTTGTATTATTTCAATAATTGACAATTGTTGAATATTATTTAAATTGAGAAATTGGTAGTGTTCGAGTCATAATAATGCATCGCATTAAACAACTTGACATTAATCGCTGACCATTTTATAACAGCATATTATTGTTAATATGCCACATGGCATATACAGTATATAAAATTATGTGTACATGAAAAAAAAAAGTGATGAACTTGCTTAAAGGTTATCAATTTTGTTTTTATATTTGAAACCGAGTTCGATTATGGCATTAAAACATTTAAACAATTTTATTCAGACACGAGACATAATAACATAGAAATACGCATGAAAGCAGTTCGTAATAACATTTTTATGTATACAAATAACAATAACAAGGCATAGGAATAATAATAACACGCATTATTTTCTATTGTAGAAAAAAAAAAAAAAAAAGATTTTATGTAAATTCTCTTATACTCGATTAAACGTGATTTTTTACATGTCGCGGATCATACGAAATCAAAGACTTAACATTTGTATATAATATGTCATAGACCGTAAATCACATGAGATATCCGCGTTTTTGCAAAGAGACTAGGCTCTTTAAATAGTGTTAGCCCATTTGGAATATAAACAAATGTTTTTCTAAATGACTTCTATTTTTCAGGATTTTTCCAAGCAGACCAAGTGTAGTTGGACGTTTGGGAAGTAATAATTATTTTTCTGAAAGGCCGTTTATTTTCTTGTTCATCTGTTATCTATAAATCCGAATGTACAATATTTAATGAACGATATTATTATATTATAACCGACATCGAAAATATCAGTGTAATTGACAGGTCAAGTGTAGTTAAGGAAAATACTTCAAGGTATTTTTTAGAAAATACTATGGAAATCAATAAATGTTCTTTTGTTGACACGATAAAATTAAGACTTAAAGTATTATAATATACGAAATATTTAAGTATTATTTATGTTTCATTTACTAAATTCGATTTAGTACTATTGGATTTATAGATGATGGCTGAACTGAAAACAAACGGCCTTTCGGAAAAATAATAATTATTTTCTAAACGTTCAAACTGCAGTTTGGACTGTTTGTAAAAAACCTGAAATTTAGTATAACGTTTGGGCAAAAAATCATTTATTCTAAATAGGCTACTTCTTTGCAAATAGCCAAGTCTTTTCACAAATAGGCAGATTTTCCATATGACATGATATTACATTATAAATGCTATTTATGCTATCAAATTTAGAATATTTGATCTCGATGCCTTTGGGCGTTAAGTGCTATTGCGTGAAATAATCCAAAAGACAACAGCAACTTCTGTTGAAATCAATATGGCTAAATCGAATTTCCACCAATAGTTCTGTTTATGGATTATAGAATACAGTCTATACTCTATAAGTTTACTTTATGAAAATTAGTTTTCTATAATTTTAATTATATTATGAAACAAGCTTAGTGGATTAAATTCAACACATTTATCTTAGTCGCGAAGGGTGACTGTTATCTTAGGCCTTCATTTCGTGATGTAAGTTCATTTTGAAGGTCGTCACTTCGCAAAGTTTACGGTCATCCCGCGGGGAGATATGATATACATGACTCAAAGTCCATAACGTAGATACGACATGGAGAGTGGGTGTCCCAACACGATGTCCTGCGATTCTCGGGCTAATACGGCGTGATTACGGGAGTAACTCTTTTCCGTCCGAACTTTGAAAGTCCTATTAACAACGGAGTGTAAAGGTCCATTTAACCAGCTTCACCTTAAATCTAAAATTACGTAATTCCAGATGGCATCTCATCGGTTACACTATATCAAACGAAACTATAAATATCCCGTACCAAACGGAACGGTGTCTTAGGAATGCACAATTCGTTGTTTCGTTCGGTTGACATGCGAAACATATTTTCGAAATAAATTCAAATTGATTACCTTTTTGCTACTTCTTTTTTTTTTTTATTTCTGCGTATGTGTGTTTATATATATATATATATATATATCAATAAGAAGGTGAAAATGTTTACGTCCCATTAATCTTCACACATCTGTCAGTACGCGGTGTTACGCGTGCGTATATCGATCTGTAATTCCTTATAAACTTCCAAACGCCGCGTTGTTCTCCAAATAGGTGCTCGATCGACATTTAAATTATGCAAAAAAAAAAAAATTTAAACACGTGAAAAATCGCGATACAAAATTACCAGAATTACCAATCGATTGTACTGAATAATAATTATCCGGAGAAATTAATTTCATACACGTGAGTGCACGTTTTGAGAATTAAATGAAATAAATATACATCGAGATCTAACTCACGCATTCGAATTCGAAGACATCACAACCATAGGCGTGGCCAGACATTTTTGGCAGGGGGTGCAAGTACAATATTTGTACACCCATCCCCAAAATTGTATTCCCTAAACCTTAACTGCGTATAAAATAAGTTATTAATAGAAAAAAAATAAAATATGTTTCATATTCTGATTGAAGCGAAATAGATAGTTTTTTACAATGTTATTTAATTTTAAGCAGTAAAATTAGTATCTAGTAGAAAAACTTATCCAAAAGATTTGTCCGGCAATCTAATATATCAGAATTAGATTTTAAATAGTACTATGTAGAGATAATTATTTCTTAATTCTCAATATTTTTTTTCAAAAATAAGGAAATACTTTTTCAAATTTAAGTAAAAGTGGTATAATATGCTATAAATCAGATTTTCGTGGTATCGATTTTTGTAATTTAGTTATAACTCCAAAACTAGTAATAGAAACTTGAAATTTGCTCCTCATATCAACAGACAATAATAATAAGGATTTTATTTTTGTAATACATACTGAAAATAATAAGACCTCTCTTAGAATAAATATTGAACTTTAAAAATGACTCGTATTTTGTAAATTTTTTC
Organism: Stegophylla sp. TES_Ste_2020; assembly: GCA_025469315.1. NCBI lineage: Eukaryota > Metazoa > Arthropoda > Insecta > Hemiptera > Aphididae > Stegophylla > Stegophylla sp. TES_Ste_2020. The sequence continues at coordinate 5,040 of JAIPRM010012839.1, read as the reverse complement.
CTTATACAATTTTGTATTCTTGATAATATAACTAAAAATTTAATACAAGTTTATTAAGTAATAAGTTTAATAACCTTAAAAAAAAACTCAATAATTTAACAATCATTATTTTATATTTGTTTAAATAGTTGTATGACACTATAGATATTTTATGTAAGGTATAAATATTTTTCAATCCACAAACCTCATTAAACATTTAACTATAAATTTAGTAAAAGGAAATTTTATCATTAAATTTCAAATATGTTTCCTTACCTGTAATTAATTGTTATTACGATATACTGGTATTCGCATACAAAATTACAGTTGTAATTTCAATTAATCCATAAAAATCATTTTTAGATAGAACTCGCAGGGTGTACAAATGCATACCATACCCCGTGGCCACGCCTATGATCACAACGCTACTTATTACAATAAAGGTCCGTCAAAATCAATCACATGTCATTATATTATACAGTGAGGTCTCTTTATAGTATCGCATGCAACATCTAAAGGAGGATTTGAAAAAAAAAAATTAAATATACTCGTGCATTTTATTCCCTCAAAAGGGAAATCCGCAGGTGTCCATTACGTAGATGTTTCACCAGTTTTCGGAGTTGTGTAATATTTTAATTTATACATAAAATTATGTACTTCAGTATTTTGTAATATGTCGCTTTTTATTTGTGTATTGATTTTACATATTGACGTGTTTGACTGTTTTCTTTTAATTTTTCTGAGTTTCGCTCGAGGCGAATAAGTAGAATTGTTTATTCAAAAGTTTTGAGAATACACTTTTAGAATAAGATATTTGGTGTAGGTAGTGCATAAATTTTTAAGAATTTTTCTGCAAAAATCTACGAAGACTACGAGAACTTTGAATTATTCACATCTTACTTGGGACTTAAAAATAAAAATTATTTTTTATTTCAAGAATTATATACTTTGACATTTATTTGCATTGAATTCTTATTAAATTTTTTATCTTAATATAGTTTTTGTGTTAATTTTCATCATTGTTTGGAATAATGAGGTTCAAAATAACACACATGTCTTTTGCTGATGTAAATCATACAAGAAGAGTAGTCCTTTCATTCAACCTAAATTTTTCGTATTTAACAATCGGTCTACCGTGCTTGTTGTTTTTTATAGGTGAGAAAAAATATATGTATTATTTTTGTAAAATATATACATTTTTGAATATTGTGCCACCATCTTATTAGAATAATTATATAAATATATGCACGCAAAAAAGAAAAAAAAAATCAAAAGCTTACTCTAAATAATTTACATAATAAGGCAGTATTAATTTGTATACATTTGAAAGAAAAAAAGCGTTATGAAATTTATTAATTCAAAGAGGTGTAGATTTATTCTAAACATTTAAAGTGAGAATAATTTGAATAAAACACTTTCGTTTTCCGTCTAAAAATGAAAAAAAGAACTTTTGAGTAAAACTCGAAAAAGCAACGTGACGTCCAAAATAAGATAAAATAAACAACAACTAAAAGCCGGGATAAAATTCACCGGACCACGAATAAAAATTAAAAATTAAACATTTAAATTACATCGTTTAACTACCCGTAATTACGTTAAATTTACATAATTGCAAATTTCACTAACAGTTTTAATATTTCAATACCTACGTGACATCCCTACGTATCTCTACCCTAGACCACCATTGGGATAATCAACGTTTTTATTTCCTCCGAATCAACCGGACGGTAAACTTGTGGCAAAAACACGATTCTGGAAAATAAATAAATTACGTACACACACGCACAATACGTAATATTATATATCTAACTAAGGGTTAATTGATTACACACACACACACACACACACACCAACGCATACACAATTGAGTTCTATAATACGTTCAGAGTAGCCGTGGTTATGTCGGGATGGTTTCATTGTTGTATCATAAACAAAAGAGAATATTCTATACTCTGTTTGACTTCAGAAGCGATTCAGCGATTTACTCTCTTTAATAATAATAATCATAATAATAATAAAAAAAAAAAAAAAAAAACTGTTTTTAATGAAGGAAGGCTCTGGGTTACCAACAATAGTTGCCCGTTATGTAGTTTCAAGGGTGACGTGTAACGCGCTTTGATCTACGAGAATATGAAAGCAATATTGTGTTCATATATTGTTATTATAATATTAATGTATTAAGTATATTACCTGCATCATCAGCTATACGAAAACAAAACAAAAGTGAATAATGTATGTAACTCGACTCTGTGCATTTTATGTGTATATAAACATTCACAGAAATCACCACGGGCGCTCGCGCGTGCGTGCGTGTGTGTGTGTGGTCTTTTATGGTGTGTGTGTGTGTGTGAGTGTGATATTTTGTTTGACTTTAATTAGGATAAAATCTCCGTAGGGTAAATGAAAAAGACCTTCATTATATTTCATTAATCGCATAACAAGTGGAAAGATAATATTAATGTCACCGTTTTTAAACTTGGGATTCGAACAATGTAACTCCTCAACCCCTACGTATAATATTCATAAAAAGAAAAAGAAAATATACCTATGTAAATATTATTTATTTGTTTTGTTTTGTTTTCAACAGGTCAAGGCTTTTAACGATAAGAGAAAAGAAACACAGAATACAAGTACAGTGCTCATATTATTTCATGAAAACGCATTCAAAACAAGAAATATGCGTTTTCGTCATTTATTTATTTATTTTTAAATAATTTATATTTTATTGATATTATAATAACGCCTTATGATAAATATTACGTGTGATTACGTTGTATTACGAAATCGTAACAACTATATTTGTTTGATAAAAAGCTACTTTTAGTCTAAACGAATCACATGGGGTTACAAAAAAAAAGAAAAAAAAATTCTAAAGTGGTCTCTGGTAGAATATATTATTTTTATTCTCGGTATAAGAGTATTACATTAAATACCTTTTGAAAGCCGTCACCACAATAACTAATGTATTGTGCTTTTACGTATTTTATAAAAATACATAATTGCGTTATTCTTTTTTTTTTTTTTTTTAAATACATTTCTTTTACTATATATTTTCCGTATTTTTTTTTTCTATTTTAACCTAACAATAACATTCAATTATTTTATTTTAATGTGTACTTCACACCACACGTGCGTTCAATTAGTAGTAACAGTAAAAAAAAAAAAAAAAAAGTAGTAAATACTTTTGCTCTATCGATATTTTTCACTCCTCGGGTGGGACACTTTTAGTGCGTTTGTTGAATGTGAAAAAAACAACAATTCATTTTTACAATGAACGCGTCTAAAGTAGAGCTTCAGTTAATTTTAGATAACAATAATAGTCACAATATTCTTACATATTATTTATATTTTATCCGAAATTCATCTATGATATGGTATTCTAAACATTTTTAAAATTATATTTAAGAAATATTACTTTTGAAATAAGTAATAGCAAAATAATCTGTGTTCATTTCACTATTCGAGAAAATGATTTATTTTGCCATGTTTTGAAGTTTGAAACATTTTATATTATAAAAAAATGCTGTAGCCAATTTAAAAAAAATTAAGTATAAGTGATCTATATAATATGAGTAAGTTTGTAAACAATTTTCTGCTCCAAAATCATTAAATTGAAAATGTTACAAAATAATAACTTGAAAGTAATTCTTTTAAAATTTTAAAACAATTGTAAAAAATCATTCATTGAACCGACTTAAATAAAATTAATTTTTTTACCACACGTAGAACAACAAATGAAAAATGTTTTGTCAAAGGATACTTTTTACCGAAATAAGAATAAAATATTTTATGAGGTTTTATTTGGGGAAAAAAATATAATTTTACGTAAAGATAACCAGTTTCATACAAATATTAATTTTATACGATTATAAAAAAAAAAGTTGACTGACGATTTACGAGATTTTCACAGGTTCGTTAGACATAAATGTTAGTGAAGTTACATTAAATTTTCTCTTAAAAATATCAAGAATCACACATTTTATTAGACAAAACCTTACTAACTAGTTCATTCCAAAATTTTATTCCAAAAGTAGCCAAAATTTTTTACATATATTTTTCGTTTATAATACGCTTTTGTTGATAATTTCAAATAACTAAAGATAATTTCAAGTTTCCAGTCCAATTACTTTTGGAAATATATCGAAATTAATTCGATCTCATGGAAATATCGTTTTAATAAAAATAATTGAGAGTTTTGAATAATGTCCTCTTTAAAGAGCACAATCAGGATGCGATTTATGATCTAAAAAAGTACTGAATTATCTTAACTTACTCTTAAGTGTATTTTTATCCTTAGGTATTTTTTTTTTTTATAAAATAACGTATTATTGAATTCGTAATTCCTTCCCTGTTTACTGTTTAACCATGTTGGGTCGCACGATACCCCCCCCCACCGGATATAGAATTAGAATACGATAATAATATAATACGGTGTGAGTCGCTATTTCCGGTATTTCTCTCCGCCGTCCTTTTCATATATTTTTGTATACTTCCGCGTTATTTTCGATAATCCTTTGTCGTCTATTTTCGGTTATTACTCGTCCTCCACTCGGATTCTTTCGTTTCTGAAACCCTTCGAATGTTTCACGAACACGAATTGTCTTCCCCGTTTCCCGAACCTGGAAACAACCACTCGTATATTATATTATGTATCGCAACGGAGCTTACTGTTCCTAAGCTTACCTCTACTTGTTACTCGAGACCACAGAATTTCCAAATTTCTTTATTAGAATATTGTGCGGTTGGTATGTGCACGTTAACTTATCCCGCAATTGCGTTTCAACGGCAATAAGACAGCAGTGTTTTTAGGTAATCGTTGGTATATTGTTAGATATTAGATTCTGAACGAAGAGAAGAAGCTAGTGTTTTTACAATGATGTTTATTTATTTTTTTTTTTTTTGTGCACAAATTTTCGTATGGAAATACTTGTCCAAAAGTTTCGATCAGCAACTTTTTGATACTGGATTTGCCTCTAGATGGTACTTTAAAGAGGTCATTTTTTGAATTTCTCAATTCTTCAATTTTTTTTTTTTTTTTTTTTTTTTGAAAAAACTACCCAA
>JAIPRM010012838.1:0-11842 GCA_025469315.1 Stegophylla sp. TES_Ste_2020 | reverse complement strand
TTATTATTAACTTCCTTCGTTCAGAATCGTTTTACTGAAGAAATGATTTATCGTTTCTTTAAAATTTAATACGCCCGTCAAGAGAATACCACTCGTCGTGCGAAGTACACCCATCGTGCGAAGTATGACCGGCTTTTTAAACATATTTTAATCATCAATACCAATTTATTTAACACCCCGAAGGCATAAGTACACATTTTATGACAACTATATACATTGAATTACATTATAATATTATGATAGTGCTAATGTAAGATAAAGTAAATCATTACTGTTAATGAAAAAAAAAAAAATAGCTTTATATAAGGTATAACTCATTAACTATATAATGTTCTGGTTATATTATAATTACAATAAACTTTTTAAATTTATCATAGGCATCTTTAAAACAAAAATCAATATTATACATTTTATTAAAATTCATTCATATTCTATTTTAGAATTCATAGTTAATTATTCAGAATTAAAATATGTAATATGATATTACGAGTATTAAAACTTATGTTACATATGTTCATAAAAAAACGTAAAAATAATTTTCAGGGTGAAAAACAAAATTATCAAATAAATCATTTCGTTGAAAAATGTAATTGTACTATATTGAAACAAATATAGCTGCTTTCAGTAGGTAGTTTGTAATTAAAAATAATTTTTGGTAAATATGATGTTGATTCGATGTGTGTTAAAATGCAGCTAATTGATGTTGTACTATAATAAGAATACAACTTTTGTGACCATGAAATCAGTAATTATTTAAAGATTTATTATTATTTTCTCATATAAACAATTAGTTTATTAAATCAGCCTTAGCCTAGATATTTTTCAAAATTAGTAGATAGGTCTATATGATAACGCGAATGAAACATCATTTAATTACGTTCTCACATATTGGAAATGGTTGTGAAATTATAGTTAAATATATTTTGTCTTGTAATTTTAATCTACGTATTATATTTTTATTTTATAAAAATATGATTTGCATTCGCTTCGGGGAAAGAGCTCAAGGTGGAACAGATGATGTTAATTTTGTTTGTTTAAATATGCAAAGAGATGCAGTATATCGATATTAAACTTTGTTAAAAATGAAAAATAATTGGCAATTAATAAATTGTAATGAAAATTGTTTTAGCAAAAAAAAAAAATCAGGGACTGAAAATGATTTTAATTTTTTGATTTTTGTTTATCAACATAGAAAGTATCGTTTTTATGTTACGTTTTTTAACGTTTTTGAAAATTACATATTTGATGAAAGTTTTTAAAAAGTTATTTTTATAAATCGTTTGTGATAAATTCATTTCGGGTTTTTTAATTCCTTCAAATTACTTTTTATAAAAAATATATCATGTTTATCATTAAAAAAACTACTTATAATTCAATTTCGTTTTCGTTTTGGATTTTAAAATTGATATCGTTTTACTCTTTTTTTCATTTTCATTTAATTTTTCGTTTTTACATTTTTTCATTTAATACTATTTTCCGTCTCTAAAAAATAAAATACTATCAAGTTACTTTATAGAACACAATAAACAATCCTAACTTATTTTTTTTATTTTTTTAATATCTAATAAGCTCACGATTCGGTTTTTGTATTTTTACGTAAATTAAATAATATCTCATTTTTAAGTTTTAATATGATTTTTGTGAGCACATTTTTAATTTTCTCACACAAATTATAATGCATCTGAAGTAATTAATTTATACAGATTTCTACAAGGACAACCCAGAATCTTAATTTGGCTATACCTGAAATGTGCTTCAAGTATTGTTATTTTGTGACCTCAAGTTAATCTAGATGGCTTCGTATTTATGTATTTAAGTTAACCAACAGTTATAGATGTAATTAATATAGTATGAGATTCTAGAAAATATACAATGTATATTATTTTTCATAATTACTTAATTGCACACATATCAAACAGTGGAATCTTGTTATTTCGAGTCCAGAATAGGGCATTATAAGAATGAAATTTTATTAAAATGATTATTTAGGTAAAATTTTATTTAAATAAAAAATTATTCGAATAATTTCGTTTGAAAATTATTCGTACGATTTTCTAACACGATTCTTTGAATAAAAAACTCAAACAAAATTATTTGAACAAAATATTATTCAGTTATTTTATTCGATTAAACAAAATACAATAAATTTTTATTCGAATTATTCTTAGAAATTCTTTGAATAATTTTGTCCAACTCTGTTAAATCGAACTTGAAGCTTTTTTTGAATCTCAATCATTCAGAATTGGATTAACGTGATAATTTTTTTTTGGTTTATCGAATATTATGTTGAAATTTTCTTTATATCTAAGTTATTATCCAGTACCCACAGCTTATTATGATTAACCAACGCCAATATTACGACGAATTAGATATGGTGTACACTGTATATTATACAACGTCTAGGTGATTAAGTATTATAAATAATTTAAATGACTATAAAAAAAGTGTTTTTATAGTGTTGAATGTTTAGCTAGTGATTAGCGTTGCATAACAATAATACATATATATATATATATATATATATATATTATAAAAAAAATAACATAAAAATAGATTCCTCGTGTTCATTATGAAGAAAGACATTGAAAGTTTAGAATTTTCCTCAAAAATAAATATCATATTAGAGTGAACATGAAATTATAATTATATTAATAATATATATATATACATATGTTAGATAGTTTTATTGAAAACAAAATGACATATTTTCTACAACTCTAGAAAATAATGTCATTATAAATAAAAATTTTACTTTTTTTGTTTTTTTTTTTCGAAAAATAAAGATAATTTATATTCTAAATTTAATCTAAACTTTAAAACAAATCAGTATCTCAAAGTTATGATGTGTCAAATGAGCTTTATACAAAATAATTTCAGATATTGGTTAAAATAATATGGTCATAACACTCATAACGATTTTATGAGAATTAGTTACGATAACTTAACTCCAAATATTAAAAAAATCGTCGAAACTACATAATGTGTTTTTACATAAAAACTTAGGTAATTATTATTTTCTTTTTTTCGTGATTGTATTTTGGTTAGCAAAAATATATGTTATGATTTTGATGTGCAAAAATATATTATATAATTTTGGTTCATTTAGTCAAACCGACTAACTGAATGTAGATGGGATTGGTTTTTTGTATTTTTTGTTTATTGTTTGGGTTTAAAGGAACTATAACGTGTTATAGAAACAATGAACTCAAATTTATTGATTTAATAGGCTTAAATATCAGTGATAAAATACACATACCGTTCGTTATATTACATTCATTTAATAACATGAAAAAAAATATAAATTTAAAAGCTTGATTTAAACATTAAAAATTTTAAATTTTAAAATTTTATGTACTTTTTGATTTTTTTTTCATAATAAAGACGATACGTGGGTACCTGACCATATATATGCATATGATTTTGAGTTATATTGAATGTTCATAAGGTTAATATTCTTATATAAATAGATTAGACATTTTAAACACATTGTACCTTGAAAAACACTTTTACTGTTTGTATTAAACTATATGTATATCGATTAACAGGTTTTTGAAAAGTGTAATTAATGCGTGAGAAATAAAGTAATGTAAATATGAATAATTTATAATCAGAGCTTGTTATAAATTTACATACGAAGTCGTATTTGATGTTAGATGAAATCAAAAGACAATAGGATTAATTTTAAGAAATTTAATTTTGAGGTTTTGCCTACTTTAAAATTTTCATGTCCATTTCACCAGTAATATTTTTATGGAAAAACAAAATTGTTTCATGATTTGATGTTGTTCTTTAAATTTTGTACAAGTGGTTGAAAATAAAAACAAAAATATTCGGATTCACAAATCATTATGTATTTTCGTATCTCGTATGCAATATTCATATACATCGCGTTGATAAAATAAATTTTGGTAACATGACGTTACCTGCAAGTTGCATAAATTCAACTATGAACTCAGTAGCTGTGAATAAAATAAAAAATAACTGAAATAGATTTTTTTTATGTTGAAAGGTTTTAATATCATTATTTTAACTGTACACTTAAGTAATTAAGTAAATACTATACTATATTTGTGCGCTATGTTATTAATGTATGAATTTACGAGGCGCCCACTTATTAAACATTAATAAGACTTGAACATAATAAGTATTAAGTAAATTGGGTTTTCGCAATAAAATTACGTATTTATTGATTGTTTAATTTTATTGTAGATAATTAAGATAATCAAGTAAACCAATTATTCAGTTAAATTATGAATAAACTTGCGCAGAAATTTTCTAAATCAGGTAATAATTATAATATAATAGTTCTACTAGAAATCACTCTCTGTTCCATTTCCTCCCTCCATTTTAACTACTTCCACAACAATCCATAAGATAGAATGCTTCAACTACTTAACAACTCCTAGAACTGAGCTGAATAAGTTAAAAAAATGTATATTCATAAATGTTTAGTTATAGTTTTATTTTATATTAATATGTACTATTTAAAATTGTTTAGTTTAAGTCTAATTTAAGTTTATTATTTACGACTGTGTTCCACCTACTGTTGGTGTTATAATTTTCTCTTAACACTGTCAACACTTCTTAATTTACTATATATTGTAATGCATCTATAAATTGCCGATTGGCGTTAATTAAATAAATAAATAAATAAATTTATATTGTATTTTTTGTTTCTTATTTTATTATTTCAACGTTCGATTAATGTTTTTAGATTCTGAGCAAAGTGAAGAACCTAGTGTTTTTCCAATGATGTTTATTTTATATTTTTTATGTGTATACGTTTTCGTACAGAAATACTTGTCCGAAAGTTTCAACCAACAACTTTTTGAAATTGGATTTGCTTCTATATGGTACTTTAAAGAGGTCATTTTCCGAATTCTCAAAATTTAAAAAAAAATCCCGAAATTTGACAAAAATACTTGGAAACTGACTTTTTTAATCCAAACTTCATGAAAATTTAAACATAGACAATATTATATGAGAAATATTTTGGAGCAAGAAAATTTTGAAAATGTGAAAAACCATTTTAGAAACTTTTAATACCTTTTTTTCATTAAGATATTTTATTTTTAGTAAACTTGTCTTTTTTCCTGTTATTGGATAAAAAAAAAAATAAAATAAAATAAAATAAAGTAAATTAGAGAAAAGTAAAGCAAATGTATGTAAAGTAAAAGTATAGACAAGGAAGCTGAACATGCTTCACACCATGGGTATTCTTCATTTCTCGAGTCAAATACTCTTGGTGGGTGTATTGAAAATGAGGATTATTATAGTTCTTTATATTATTATTATACTTTGCTCAGAATCGTATTATTGAAGAAATGATTTATCGTTTCTTAAAAATTCAATACACCCACCAAAATATCTCATCCAAAGAGCGTAGAATACCCATGGTTCTAAGTATGTCTAGTTTTTTTGTTTTGGTGTTCAGTTTTTGTTTTCTATATACTTTTATGTTTATGATTTCTTTATGTCATCTGATGATAGGTTAAGCCAAAGTTACCAATGCATTTTTAAAATACTCCATTTTTATTTATAATTATGCACAATACCTTTTTGCTAATAAGCGTATATTAATTTAATCTTCATTAAATTTAAGAAAAAATGAAAATTTTGTTATTTTATTAAATAAATTAAATTAAAATTAAATTTACAAATAACTTGAAAAAAAAAAAATTAGTAATACCATTGATGTATTCTAATGAGTATGTGGTATTTATTTTATTGTTTTTATACAGTATACTTTTCGTTGTATTTGTATTATAATTTGTAAAATAATAAAGGTTTATATGATTTATTCATAATGTAGCAATGATTTATATTGAATCATCAAACTTTAGCGAATTGGCCACTTCTAAAAATTACTTGTTCAGTCTGCTTTTACTGCATATATCATACTGTATATTATATTCATCTAGTGATTTCATACATTTCGACAGGTTTAATTTTCCACAACAACTGTGGCTATTTAATTATAATCTACTACACACTAGTAAACTACAATTCCCGAGAAAGAAAGTTACCTCATGTAATTTAATGTATAGATATAATTCATCATTTTGTTAAGTAATACGAAAATTATTACTTATTATTCGAATATTTTTTTTCGAACGAAAGTGAAAGAATATGAAAAATTATAAAACAAAAATAATGTAACATCGTTGATGATAGGAATAACAAGGTTTTGAATTCTAAATTTTAGAATGTGAATTGACATATAAAGTTAGTGATTAAAATGTATAAATGTATTTACATATTATATTATATAATATTATAATGTATTCTTATTGCCTGTTGTCAGGGTTGGGCAGTATTAAAGATACAATTGTATCATGATACATAATTTTAAAGTTAATAAAATTCAATTGGAAGTAAAAAAGTATTAATGTATCAATGCATCTTTGATACATGTATCTTGTACCTTTTTCTAGATACAAGACTTTATCATGATACTTTTTTTTAAGTATCTTGCCCAACCCTGCCTCTTGTCCTATTATACGTCATGTATAATATATTACAAACAAATTATAGAAGCCATTAAACAAAAACGATGAAAACATCAAGAAACTTATTCTTTAAATAAACATTACGCAGATAATGGGTAGCAAAAATTTGAGCTTTTATTAAAATAATGAAGAATACACTTTAACACTGTAAAATCTTTTTTCAGATGTCAAAATCAAATCGTTTTAAACATAATATTTCCACCCTGTTTGACAATATGAAGTGTGGTGAATATCAGACAATCTCACGTCTAAAATGTGTTTTTCATTGACAAAAAAAATGTAATAAAATCATGGACTTATATTTAAATTCACCTTTTTGTGTTTGCTTATTTATTTACTAAATAGTAGTCTTGCTTAGAATTAAATTGATGATTTTAACGATGTGAGAGCAATCATAATATGTATATTTTTTATTATTATTAACATGGATCACAGTGCAATAACATCGATATCGCTCTTTTTATTTACTCGATGTTATACAATATGAATTAAGTAAAGTGGTAGTAGTGTAGTAGTTTCTCTAGTTAAAAAACCGTTTATGTCCCCGTGACAAATGGAAACGGTACGTTACGCCATTCGGAGTTTTTTTTATGTTGGTATATAAAAATACGTGCTCCTGGTAATACAAATTACCACATTGTTATCGGCTTGTTTTTGTTATTGTAATCTACCGAATACCGTTCGAATTATGCACTTGGTGTGTATAAAGTTTCATCACACGGATTTTGATCGGTGTCATTATTGAAAATACCTACCACACGAAACGCACAATTTGTTTAAATATTTTTTTAGACAGCTGCATTGTAGTAATATCAGTCCTAAAACAATGTGTCATGCTGAAAATAAGTTGAGTAATAGGCACTTTGGATTGCCGCTGCAGTTATTATTATTATTATACATATTATGTATTATAGCCCAGACATAATATTTATAATTTACACAAACCAGTATAGGTTTTTTTTTTTTTTATGAATGCCTTGGGTTGAAGTTGAATCAGGTAAACGTCGTTAGATCATCCGTGCATGGACATGTCGTGTCAAATAAACACGTAGCAGTTTAATAACGTGAGTACCATGTTACATATCATTAAATAATAATATGATACTACACCTATGTTTCTGATCGTTTCGTGACATAAACTCAATCTAGTACCTATAATATAATATATTGTGTGGAAAAAGTAAAGTAAGGAATGTCAATTAAGACTGAATTACGGTCTCCACTGCAACGCTCATTATTAATAAGCTTTATTTAATTATTAAGTCATTAATAATAATTAAAAAGAAAGATGGTATACTTCGAACGGGGTTTCCTGGTGCGTCCCATTTTTATTTTTTTTAATTTTTACCTTTTTTAATTTTTATAGCCCGAATGCGTCCGCGATTTTATCTCCAAATTGTATGGAGTATACATTTGTATTTAAGATTCGATAGTCAGTGTCAGCAGCATCACAACGTGGTCAATAAGTGCGAGTAGTTGAAAAAATATGTTTTTTTTTTAAGTTTTAATAATATTCAAATTTTTAAATTTTCAAAATGTCATTGTCAGGTCCCAGGTCACATGACAAGTCAACACGGTAAGCGAATAATTATTATTAACGGTCACAAATTAAGGTTTCATAAAACATTACATTAAAGAATGATATTAAATGATGGAATTGTAAAAAAAAAAAAATTGTAAATCCTACATGAAAACAGATAAAAGTGGAAATACTATTTTAGAGAGTCATTAGACGAACACAATATTATGGTTAGGCAAGTGATTTGAAATTCAATCAAGAGAAAAGCGCAGGATGACGTTTACGCCCTCTTAAATTAATTTGTAATGAACTTAAAATTACTAATACATATATGTATATATGTATATATACTAATACGTATGGAAATTTACAACACAGCTATTATTCATATTTTAAGGACACTAATATAGGCAATTTAACGTACGTAAAAGAAAATTATTTCACTATTTTGATTAGATGTGGTGTCAATGAGTATTTCTATACTTCATGTGATTCATATTTTTTATTATGTAATAATATTGTCTTAAAGTACTATTTCATTTTATAACATGTACATAGATTGTAATAGCCTTTTTTAATAAAAAAAGAAAAAATATTTGGCACGAATAAAATATTATCATATGTTCAGTTTTTTCCGTCGACTTACTCCAAATAAACTGTTTAATAATCATTGATACCCCTTATTAACTTATTAAATAGTTGTTTTAATAATATTATCACTACTGGAGTCAAAAATTAATTGTAAGGTACCTGGTAAATTAGATACGCCAAATTCCGTCTCGATTTATATTCAGATATCAACATTTTTAAATTAATAATAATTGTTGAGATGTTTTATTAAAAGTTAGTGAAACAAAATTAATATTATTATGTTACGTACAGAGACTTAAAATTTGCAAACGGGGTGAAGATAATAATATATCATTTCAATTTCAATTTCCATTGATTGTTATAATTCCAATAACTATCCCTCCTAAGTCCTAAATGATTTTCTCAACTCAATTGAAATATTTAAACATAAGATACATGTTTTTATTCACACTCTATGAACCATAATTAATTTTAAGTGCATAATGCGATATTAAAGAATACACAATTTTTATGATAAGAACATAAAAAACCATGATTGTAACTATACGTTTGTCTAGTTAATTTATTCTTTTGGGTATTTACGAGGCACAAAATATATGATTTCCTGCGTTAAACCAACTACCAAGGTTAATTTCACACGTATATTCTATTTAATAACTATAAAACACATTTTAATGCATTTTTTAATATAATTATGAGGAATAAAAATAAACTTATTCTTAAAAAACAACAGTGATGTTGCATTTTGAACTTTATTCTAAGCATTCTTTATTTTATTTGTTTTATTGTTTTGTATTGACTTAATGTGACATTTTAAGTAAATATTTTATACATTTTCAAATATTTTGTTGAATTTAGATTAATTCTTAAAAATTAATATATTTATTTTATATTAGTTATACATAATAATTACAGATTTTATTGTTTAACAAAAGTAACGAATTAAGTTCTAGGTTGAATGATATTCAATAATAAGGATTTATTTAAAAATATTTGATTTATTAATTCAAATTTTTTTTGTTGAGCCATTTAAATGAAGCCAAGTTTCTACTCACACTACTTCCCATTTGCATTATTATCATGATGCAAATTGTACCTTTTTTATTAATTCAAAATCATAAGCACGAATATCCAAAATATTTAGAGAATTTTGACCACAAAACAGTTTAAGGGTTAAATAAATATATTATGTTATGTATGACTACTCGGTTTAGGCATATCGCGACAACGTGTATTATGCATGAATTTATTGTACATAAAAAAAACATGGGTATTCTTCTCTCTTCAAGTATCCCGCTCTTGGTGGGTGTATTGAATCTTAAAGAAATTATACGTAATATCTTTATCAAAACGATTCTGAGAAGGACTTAAGTTTATTTAAGACAATCTTGCTTAAAAATTATAAAGTTTATTGTTATGATAAAATTATTTTATTTTTTACCCAGTAAGTTTTATATTCTACTATTAACGGAGAAGAGAGACATTTTTTGATAAGAAAAAAAAATTACAAAAATCTTTTTTTACATAATAACAATTTGCTTTCAACGAAATATGTTTCATATTATGTTCTATCTATATTTATATTTTCATAAAGTTCGAATGAATAAAAATTAAAAAAAATTAAACATCATTGTAAAAACACTACGTTTTAGTATTTTTATAAAGTCATTTATTACCTCACACTCACACAAAGACACATTTATCGAGTATCCAACATTATTAATAGCATTTATTAAATATAGCCTAATCGACATTTATTATTATTATTGTATTTTATGTGTTTAACTGAAACTCTGCTCAGAATCGTTTTATGGAAGAAATGATTTATTGTTTTTATAAAATTCAGTTCACCCGCCAAGAGTATTCAAGAGTTTTTAGAAATTTTCAATAGTTTTCTCAAAATTTTAGAAAACTTCCCAAAATTTAACAAAAAAGACTCGGAAGCCGTATTTTTTTAATACAAAATTTATGAAAATTTAAAAATAGATAGACATTAATGTGAAAAAATATTTTGGCGCCAGAAAATTTTGGAAATGCAAAAAAAGCATTTTGATTTGTTATAAATGAAATGTTGGAAATTAAAATATATGAACACGGGCCGAGAAGGGACTGGGCTTCCCTAGATACGCCACTGCATCTAGAGTGAAACATATACTTACATTCATGGCTTGCCTTAGGTTTGTTACCGTTCTAGGCAAATTTAATTCATATTTCATGTCACTCTTATTCAATAATTAATTTTCTTGGGGTAGAGATACCAAAAATAAATCATTATTAAATTAATTAATTTGTTTCAGTCAAAATTTGCCGTCCCTAAGTGGTTGCCTATTTTTCTACGACGTTGGGCTAGCTCTGCCTTAATTATTTGTGGATGTTATGATTTCCGTTTCAAACAAAATACATGCACGATAGCAACAAAGAAAATAAAATAATAGTAGTCCTACTGGTTATACCAAATAAATAACTGAAGGCAGAGATAGGTACGTGCAAAAACAATATTCGACTTTAATGTGAAACATATTTGAT
The DNA here is from genome assembly GCA_025469315.1 of Stegophylla sp. TES_Ste_2020. Classification (NCBI taxonomy): domain Eukaryota; kingdom Metazoa; phylum Arthropoda; class Insecta; order Hemiptera; family Aphididae; genus Stegophylla; species Stegophylla sp. TES_Ste_2020. The sequence continues at coordinate 697 of JAIPRM010012838.1, read as the reverse complement.
GGGTGTGCGATGCATTGTCGGTTTCGTCCATAGCGCAGAGGATAATATATTATACACGGGAACATTATAAAACTGAAATAATGGGATGGACGTCTAAACGAAAAAAATATGCATTAAGTCGTGTTGACTTCAAGGTCGTATAATTAACAAGGTCATGTAGCAGACAAATATAGGGAACGATAATATTCCTCCCACTAACTTGTTGGTAATCTTTACAACCTCAGACCTTCCCTCTCTACCCTTAATTAACAAAAAATGTGCCACTTGCTTATTTCGAATCACATTTTAAAATGTATATTCTATGGTTTAACAGTATATAATATTTCAGTGTTTTATTCAATTAAAAAATTATACCAAATAATACATTTTAGTAAAATATTAAAACTTATATTATGTTAAGTAAGTTATATATATATATATTATGTTAAAATGTCTTACTTTTTCATCCGTAGATATAAATAGCCAACGGCTAGAAATGTCTTATTCTATGTAATAAAATAAAAAGCCGGACATACTTCGTACGATGGGTGTTCTTCGCACGATGGCTGGGATTCACTTGACGGGTGCATTTAATTTTAAAGAAACGATAAATCATTTCTTCAATAAAACGATTCTGAACGAAGGAAGTTAATAATATAAAAAATAAATGAGAAAAAAAAATGTTAGAAAAATGTCCAAAATTTTTTTTTCACATTTT
>JAIPRM010012837.1:0-11843 GCA_025469315.1 Stegophylla sp. TES_Ste_2020 | reverse complement strand
ATATTTTGACAATATTTGAAAACTATCTCAATACCATCTGAAAATATTGTCTATATATTTTTATTGTATTCAAAAAATTGTGAAAATCTTTTCAAAATATATAATTGCTGTGTGGGTATATATATATTATATAAACCATTGTAAAATAATTAGTTTCTTTGCTCCACTCAAAATCTAAAATAATTTTTCGATTTTTTGCCCGTGGAAACACGATTATAAATTATTTCAAATTGTTTGATTTTACTCAGTGGACGTCGGGAAAAAACACGAATAATATTGTGCTGCGAAAATTTCTTTGATATCCATTAATCGACGGAATGTTATGAAAATTATCTCAATTTTTACAACTAATTACATTAGCTATGTGTATATAATTTATTTTGAAATTATAATACTGTTATTATTATTATTCACGCACGTATATACATACAAGTACATGCAATGTATTATATTATTTTGGTTTTTTGTTCTACCGAATTATATTAAATTGGAAAATTGGCATTGGAACACAGTTTTTTTAAATATGTATACAATTTAACTAATTATTGCCTGTATGCAAGTTAACAATAATTTACCCTCATCAAACAAAATTCATTAAAATATAACAAACCTAACAATAAAACGTAAATGTTTTAGATTCTGAATGAAGTGTTTTTACAATGATGTTTTTTTTTTCTGTGTACAACTTTTCGTATGGAAATACTTGTCCAAAAGTTTCGATCAATACTTTTTGAAACCAGATTTGCCTCTAGATTGTACTTTAGAGAGGTCATTTTTTGAATTTCTCAATTCTTCAATTTTTTTTTTTTTTGGAAAAAACTACCTAAAATTTGACAAAAACGACTCGGAAGCCATCATTTTTTGATCCGAATTTTATGAAAATTTAAACGTAGATAGAAAATTCTATAAAAAAGATTTTGGCGCAAGAAAATTATGAAAATGTGAAAAAAATTTTTGGACATTTTTTGAAATTTTTTTTTTTTTATTAACTTCCTTCGTTCGGAATCGTTTTACTGAAGAAATGATTTATCGTTTCTTTAAAATTTAATACGCCCGTCAAAGAGAATACCACCCGTCGTGCGAAGTATGTCCGGCTTTTTTTTTTCGGACATATTTAATTTTATTTGGGGGCTAGAAATTAAACGTATCGTGTTAATAAAAATGAGTTAATTATTGTAATATGATTTAATATAATTTAATGAGTTAATTATTTTAATATGATTTAATTTAATATTTAAATTTAATATAATTTTAATACGCACCTACCTACATAATATTAAGTTTAATATAAGTTTTGGCTAAATGTTTCAGTGATAAATTACTTGTAAATATTTCCTTGATTTTTTCATCAGTTTAGTTTTATTATAATATATATTATGTATATAATTAATTTGATCATGTGAAATGATACAAAACCCACACGAGATATTTTAATTAAATTGCAGAATTTGTAATGCTATGCGAAGGGGGCGCATAAAATTCGATCACAATACATATAAATATATATATATATGAAATAAATGAGGAGTTTTAATTTGTTTTGTCGGTTGTAAATATAATAATATATACGCACACTGCGTACTGGGTAAACAGTAGAACAAATATTGCAATGAATAAGCAACAAGCTTATTATTATTATTATTATGACCGGTGGCATCATTCATTCGGAATACGGAATATCACTGAATAACGCGCCAACTGTCTTCAAAATGTTAAGGGACTACCCATCCACCCACGTTCGTTTATTCTACGTTATTTTGTTTAACTCTGTTATGCGCACGAAGAAAAGCACGCCTAAATGCAATTTGTAACGCGAAACGTCATAAATACCAAAAAAAAAAAAATAATAATAATAAATAAATAAATAAAAATAAATTTAATTAATTATAAGTTAACAAAACAGCAAACGTAACGTTTAAAGAATAAATAATAATCTCCGTTATATAACTGTTATTATTATTATTATTATTATTATTATTTTTTTTTTTTAAGTATTTACCTAAAGATAAAACTATAGTAAGGACCGACTGCATTCGTTCTCGAATTCATATTATACAGTATACACCTACGTCCTGTAGAAATATGAAATATAATATTATGTAGAATTCTTTTAAATATATTTCATTCTATATCGGGTGTTTCGCCAGTGATTTGCTCATTACACGATATCTCTTGAAATAACGAAGATTATATATATATACAGGATGATTTTTTAAGCGTGCTCGTCCCCATTTTTGACCGTGAAAATGCAAAATTTGAGATTTATTTTCCGGAATGTTCAAGTTACTATAAAACCAATATTTTCCATAACTCATTTTTTTTCGTGTCCTGTGGAGACACAAACTTACTTTTTTCAAATGGCCACCCCCTATTTTAATTACGGAATTATGTTCCGGTTATTTTTCTGTGAATTTTGATGTATTGAAATTAAAATTTGAACGAGTAGTTTTTGAATTATTCAAATTTAAATATTAAGGAAAATTGTCACTTTGGGGCACATATTTAGTTACGTACGTAGTTCGTAATTATTATAAATCTACTCAGTTAAAATTTAATCAGAAATAATTAATTAGTAAAAATGTTCATAGACATCATGTCGTGTGTACGAGATTAAATTTTACATTTACAAAATGTTAATTAGTCAGGTCGTCTTATCTCATTTACCTATTAATAATAAATTAAAATATGTGCCAAAGTGACAATTTTCCTTAATATTTAAATTTGAATAATTCAAAAACTACTCGTTCAAATTTTAATTTCAATAAGTACATCAAAATTCGCAGAAAAATAATCCGCGAACACAATTCCGTAATTAAAATACGGGGTAGCCATTTGAAAAAAGAAAGTTTGTATCTCCACAGGACACCCTTAAGGTGACATGAAATAAATGAGTTATGAAAAATATTGGTTTTTGAACATTCCGGGAACAAAAAAAATTCCGAATTTCGCATTTTTATGGCCAAAAATGGGAGTGAGCACGCTTAAAAAATCATCCTGTACAATATACATTGCACAGTAAACACGATTGTTGTTGAAAGTAAACACGGACGCGTAGACAATGGCTAATAATTATTGTGTACGAGTTAATAAACTTGTACGATTCAGCGCGAACACGGTAAATTTGATTGGTTCGGGTTTTAAAAGAAAATCGTACGACCCGACCGAACGTAATATGAACAACGCATGTTGATAATCGTGTGTTGAACCGCCGAATTATTATCACACCACGTGCCAAGTGCACAACACATATGTTTTTAATTTAATTGAAACGAGTTGAACGCGATTGTTGAAAAAATAATTTCACCGAAAACACAAAATAAACAAAAAACGTCACGTGACAATTGCAAAATAAAAAAAAAAAAAAAAAAAAAACATGATGCTGCATAATCCTACGCGCAGAAAAATGTAAATAGAAAATAATATTATGAAAAACTCAAATGACAATATTACGTTTACGCGTGTATGTAAATAAAATTAATAAAAACTCTCGTAAAGCGCGACGTTGGCGTATTAACTTCCTCTGGTTTAGCATATTTAAAGAATATTATTTAAAAATTTTTTATTAAAGAAAACTATAACAGAAATTAATCAACAAAACATGTACGTTTACATTTCTAGAGGTGAAAGTTGAATTTTATGATATAATATTCGAAAAACTTGCAAGTGGTGGAAATATATAATATAAAACTGTCATTATAATATACAGAACGATTGAACAATAAATAGTGTGTATCAATGTGTGACTAAATAAAACTATCAGTGCAGTAGAAAAAAAAAAAAACTTTTAACGCCCACTACAATTATCCGTCTGGAAGCCCTTTTGATTTCGCACGGAAGCGACGATGCTGGAAGTCAACAACAATAGGACACAATACAGACGAAAAATGCTCGGCGTGCAAGCGAACACAATATACCGCACTAGAGTGCCATTGTCTGGTGAATATTTATGTTTGTGCAGCTCGTCGTCGATAATGAGTGGTATAAAATCCGTCTTTGATCCGTTTGTTGTAGTTCCCCACGCGTACATATTATACATAATAATAATAATAATAATAATAATAAATATAAATAATCGCCGTTGTGGGAAATATTGACGACTCACCTATATTTAGATGGTAAAAAAAAAAAAAAATAAAAAAATAGCGTAAGCGTGATTTTTTCGTTTTTATTAAACGAGAGCCAAATATGGTATTTTACCCTTTTTTTAAAAAAAAAATAAATAAAAATTGCATTTTTGCTTGCAAAAAAATGTATAGATTTTAATATTCTAAATAAATTGTTGAAGCATATGAAACATGTTTTTTTTTTTTTAATTATTTTGTTTTACCTGTAATATGTATACATATAGACATTTTTGGCGTTTACTTTTCAATTCGAATCGTGTATTTTTTTTTTATTTTTTTTTTTTTTGATATGTCATAGCATACGGACTTTTATCGTCGATTTCGTGTGGTACGTCGAGATGAAAGCGTTTGAACTGATCCGAAGAAAGCAGCGGATAAAAAAAAAATCAAGGAAAGCAAATCGTACACCAGTGTTTCCCAAACTTTTTACTGGGACGACCCATACATTTATTTTTCGTTGACTAGGCAGGCGACCCATTTCCTCCACCAATAAAATGCGACTAGTTGCACATTAATATACTAGTAACATTAATGATAATTTGTTAATAAACAATATTATTATTTAATTTAGGCGATAAAATTCGTATACTATATTATGTATAATATGTAAATAATACTTGTTGAATATGTACTTATAAGATAAAAGAACCGATTACAATAATTATTGCTAGAAAAGTTCTACTAACATACAACACCGTGTACATTACATACTGTGTATAGTCATAATTATGGCTAGGGACTCGAAAAAAACTTAAAACATGCGTGCATTTATTCTCTAAACGTGTACCAAATATACTATAAAATTTACAAAATATGCTTTCTAAAAATATCCAAAAACACTAAAATAATCTCTTATAGAACATTAATTTTACAGTGAAAACTCAAAATATTTCAAAATTACATTGCATAATATATTATAATATATATATTATTAATTATTCTTCTTTTATTTTTTATAATTTTTTTAAGATCATTATTCACTTTAAACTCACATTTAAACAAATAAAATATCAAATAATATTTAATCTCAACAGTTATTCAGGGGAAAATTGTCCGATATCAAGAAGACTCAAAATTAAATATTGAAAAATATGTGAACTGCGCACTTATGTTGAAAAAAGAGCTAAATATGCGAAATATGGAAATTAAATAGAATTGCATACGACTACTGGTGTTATGAAACGCATTTCTACATTGCTTGGGTATGTTTTGAATGATTTTTGAAAAACAAATCTCTTATATTATACACGCGATTCGGTTTATCGATAGTTTTCCGACTGCATTTTTTTTTTGACACTGTGGCCGCCGAATTACGAAAGCCACCTGCGTACAAAGAACGTGTATACAACAAACCGAGTCCAATTTCCAATTCATAGACGTGAGGGTGGGAGGGAACTTCGGGAACAACTTTACCGTCATAATAAATGTTTTCCGGAACAGGAGAAAAAAAAAAGAATAAATCAATGTAAAATATACCAAAAACATCCGTGTTATTTTCTGCTCGGAATTGCAAGAGAAAAAAAAAAAATTTAATAATAAAAACAAAAACAAACTTCGCGCGACAAAATATTGAAAACGAAACGAAAACGAAAAAAAAAAAAAAAAAAAACATTTAATTTTCATTCGTGACGCTGAGTACATAAAGTCAGGTCAATACAGATTGCCTTCTATACACATACACAGAATATTGTACATAGACGTAGTGGGATTAAGGGGGGCCCCCCGGGGCTCACCTAAGTATAAAAGTGACGAGGGCCCATAACAGTTTTAGACTGAATCACATTTTTCCGTAATTTTAAGTTATACTTAGCGTAAAATATGAAGTACTAAGGGAGATGGCTTCAAGTGTAAAGCAAGAAAATAATATATGTGTTTAATAAAACAATTTTTTTCTGATACTAATATATTATGTTAATAAATTTAAAACTTATTACTAAACTTATTTGTATTATTATGGATTATTATCTATATTGATTTGGCAGTGTACAAAAATTAATACTCTTATAGGTTTAAATTAATTAGAAAAATGTATTTTTTTGCGAGCGAAGCGTGAGAATTTTCAATGAATTTTTTTTATCAAAAGGGCCCACACAAAATTTCCGCCCCGGGGGCCCAATGAGCACTTAATCCCCGGTCTTGTACATAGCTTATTATTATTATTATTATTATTATTTGTACATTTCGAATAAACTACAATAAAATGGATTACGAAAAATGACTTGCAGGGAACGGATAGATTAAGGCCCATAGTACACAATTATTATGACGTGTAAATTCATATAAGAATCAAACGTCGTCATTTAAGACAATATTATAATATTATAGGTAAGCGCATGGCGCAGCGGTTTCAAGACAACGGAGTCATTGTCTTCATTGTTATTCATAATATACACACGACCAGAAACACCATAAATTTCGACTGAGAACGGTTGTTATTAATTATTTTACGGATATATACATACAAACTTTACTACTAAGTGTATTATAACTATAATGCACGCAACGATTATTTATTCTAAACGTCCGTTGTGCGTCAAGTTGTTGCACGTGTACGGTAATATTTTAATAATAGACGCGTGGTTATATATTATGAGCGGATGCGTTAGGGGGGGGGCGGGGAATAATACAAATTTTCAAACCAGAAAACGGATACGAATTCAACGAATTCGACACCAAACGCGCTTATTGTTATCTTAATTATATTCTTAATATCATATAGCGTTTAACGCGCCCCTTTTTGGGGGTATTTATACTTCCCCGTCACGAGCGCATTTATGTTCGTAATATAATATGCATAAATCCTACGAATATAAAACCATTTGGACGGCTTTTTATTCCAAAATTCTTCACCGTCTTCGTTACCAATCGAATTAACATAATATTCCATACATTATTATAAATCAACATAATTGCATATTTTGTATTGAATTAATATTAATTGTAGGAAATAAAAAAAACTTCACAACATTGTAGTGTACGAAATACCCAAAGTTATTGATTAATTCGAAATAGAATAGTTTAACTTTTTGAAAATTTTTTTTTAGTTTTATAGTGAGTTCAGTATAAAGTAGGGTGACCATATTTATAAAATTAAAAAATGGGACGAATAATTTTTTCATTTTATCATGTCTTTAAGATAACAATACGGTATATTTGGGATTCTAAGTAAAGAGAAGAAGCTAGTGTTTTAATAAAAATGTTTTCCTTTTTTTCTGTGAACACTTTTTCGTGTAGAAATGCTTATCCAAAAGTTTTGAGTAGCAACTTTTTGAATTAAAATGGTACTCTAAATTGCCTCTAAATGGTACTTTAGAGAGGTCATTTTTTGAAATTCTCAATAGCTTTTCCAAAGTTCGACAATAACGCCTTCAAAACTTTTTTCTTTAATCCAAACTTTATGTAAATTTAATCATAGATGGACTATAATATGGAAAATATTTTGGTCAAAGAAATTTTGTAATTAGTGAATATTTTTTTCCCCTATAAAAATGGTGTTTTGCTATTCTCAGCTGTTAATAGTGGAATATGGAACTGGATAAGTAAAAAATAAGTTTCTTTTGTAAAAATAATGAACTTCATAATTTCTAAGAGAATTTTTTTTGAATCAACGGACGCTCCCCGCTTTGAATTGTTTTATTAAAGGAATAATTTTTCAAATAATTTTTCATTTCTGTAAAAATAATCACATCCATCAGACATGTCACGCTGTACAATAATAATTTTTTTTTTTTTTTTTTTATATATGATATTATTCTTTAACGAAAATAATATGGAAGTGACGGGATTAAAATATGACCACTTTCTGAAAACGGGACAAAAAGCGTCCCGTTCAAAGTTTTTCGGGACAAGGGGACATGATGCTCAAAAAAGGGACAATCCCGTTTTTAACGGGACGTATGGTCACCCTAGTATAAAGGTATAGCTAGAATCAAGTATAGGATTTCAATGCAAAGTATTTTTTTGTTTTTTTTTTTAGGAGGGAGGGGGTCTAAAACAAGGCATACTTAAGTATATGTACATACTTCTAAGTGGAAATTTTACTTTGCATTTTCACTGCTATTCATTTTAAAATCATTTTTTTTTTTTTTTCTTAGGATTTTATATAGTGCATCATGTAATATTTTAGAGTAAAATTAAAAACATTATTTTGGGAAATTAGTTTTCATAAATTTAACGGAATAGGATTTGGTAATTATTATCGTACAAAATGTCAATCGTCTTATTTTTTATAATTAGTGCCAAGATTTCCGTTTTTTACAGTCTAGAACGTTGGATTCCATGCAGTTAAGTATTTAAAAAATTTGATTTATATCTCATACACTTTAAATGTGGGTCTTTGTATTAAGTTTTTTAGAATTTTCAAGTAATTTTATTAATATAATTAATACATTTTTATTTAAAATTGAATAATTTTTAAGGGCATTATTGAAGTCAAATGATCCTAGTTATTATTATTATTATTATTATTTTTCTGGACATTATAAGAGTATTTAAACCAGGTCTTAGGTAACTTTTTTAACTAATTTTAACTTATTTATACACAATCTAGAAACTACTTGAAATAAACCGAAGACATACCTAATATTCTGGTCGAGACGTAATTATTTATAATATTATGTTATCGTCGTGTTAAACGAATAAACGTCTTGACTGAAAATACGCGTGAAATGGGATCACACGAAGAGATTCTTCCGTGAGGTTTGTTTGATTTTATTCGATTTCCAAAACGAAAAGAACGAGAACGTAAATAGATCAGAAAACTACATTTCCGTGAATTCCTACGAAAACAACAGACTGTCCAATGATCCAATAATATACCACTATAACCACTATAAACAGCTAACCTAACCAACTACAATGAATAGTGTTATATTATAGTAACAACAAGTGTTTTTTGATATTGTTTCGTTTACGAACATTATTCTCCATCGAGCGACAGATAAAAAATTAATTGTGCGCAGTTTTATTTTTTAATGTCAGTATTAATCACGTTTACTGTTATCGTTAATTTAATAGCAGTATTTCGTAAACTTATTAAAACTACAACGAAACAACAGTAGGTACATTTTCACAATTTTATTTTTGCTGCTTGATTCCCAAATTATTCACAATGATTTATAGGACATCTAAATTATATAATAATGAATTATTATTCATTTGTGTGCAGTAGCGTTTCTCTTAATTCAGAGGCCTCACACTAATCATAAAACAAAATAATATCCCCACCGTCGTGAGCTTTTACGGTCGTATAATAATTCAAGAGGGAGAGGAACTTAACTTTTAATTGTTTTAACGATTTAATTTACAAAAACTGACAGAAGCATGGTACCCGTAATAGCATACGATATTCGTTATTAACTTTAATTGCTATTCGAGTTGTGTCAAAAACAGGTTAAAAATGCGTATATTAGTCCATTATCTGGAAACTTTTACTGTATTTGCATAATATAATCGAAATTAATATTCACGAATGTTTTTTTATCAAAGTTATTGTTACAACGTCCCATTTTAATTAACTGAATATAAATGTATTAATTAAAATTAAATGAATATTATAACGATTAGATATAAGACAAATTACTTTGGTTCCATCGATATAAATTTAAAAATTTCGACTTAAACAAAAAAAAAAAAAAAAATATTACTAAAAATTTAAATACGAATTTTGAAGAAAAAAATATGTTACTTTTAGAAACTGACCTAAATTACAATATTGCATTCATATTTGTATGTATTAAACGAAACGTGACAAAATACTGGAAATTTCTGATTTCAATACGTATTTTTTGTCACAAAAACGAAATAATTTTTGAAAAAAATTTATGTAAAAGAGATATGATACAGATCACACGTCTAATAATAGTGTAATGATTTCAGATTAAAGCCGATTGTTTATATATCGATGTGAAAATTCATACAACGAACGCACTTTTGCAATATTTGGGGAAAGAAATGTTTTCATTATAGGAGGTTATTTGAACAATGATTAGCTAGATATTATGATCACCTGTTGTGTTTTTAGGTCGTTAATAAATATATTTCACTTGAACGCCTTTACTAAGGTAATAAACTTATAAGTAACTACTCATGTTTGTATCATATCTTTATTAGGACTTCGGAATGAAAGTTAGATAAGACAATGGATGATATTATAGCAACCCGTGGACATACGTATACCTAATTGAAGCATTTGAAATGGAATACGCTTAGAGTGACCTATTGAAAAGAATCAAATTACCGCATCGAAATATTGTATCCCTTGTTCAATCGGATCACTGATAATGAACTGTTATCATTGGTATGGAATTGTTATCATACTTTCAAATTAATGTTATTGTTTTGGTATACCTGATGATATGAAAATTTAAAGTGGTACCAACCAAATAAGAAAAATAATTTTATCTTTATCAAAATCATCACTCTTAGCGTATTCCATTTGATTGCTTCAATTCACTATACGTAACAGTGTGTACGGTATGGCCCTTCTATATATTCTTTAGTCTATGCATTATATAGATCATACATTTAGGCATTTAAATATACAAATTATATAGATTTTCAGCAAGCTGATGTTAATTCAAACACAAATCACTGGCCATTATTATAGAATAGCTACAATATATTCAAAAAAAAAAAAATCTGAATTCTGTCGCAAATTCAGTTATTATACAAGTAAATATTAACATTTAACACGTTTTCCTGTGTTATTAATAATATTTTGTAACTTTATAATTTAAAAAAAAAAAAACGTCTTTACTACGTACTTATAATATACAGGTTATTGAGAATTATACCAAATAAACATATTCAAAAATTAATGTTTTAACAGTGAATGCGAGAAAATTATCGATTAATGGAAAAACAAAAAAATAAACAGCGGGTTAACATGAATAACACAACAAAATGGCATTTTGTTAAAAAATTACTTCCATTATAATTATTATTATTTTCGGTGTTTCCGTACGCATTATATAGTAGTCGTGTCGTCGGAAACCCATATTATACCCCATTATGACATTATTATCATTATTATTATTACACGCTAATTCCGCGCGCAGCTCATTACTCGTAATTACAATACGACGACGGCCGATGTGGTTAATTAGTAGTGATGACACGTGATGAAACGACGATGTGATGCGTCTGCGCTTTATCATTCATCGGCTCGGTTAAGTGTCAGTGATCGAAGACCTACTCGCCCGCCCCCCCCCACTCCCCTCCCGAGGAACACTGTGTTTCCACCATTAAGGGACGCGTGTACTCCGATGCGGAGTAGGGGAAGCCGTTCCGATGTCGAATTGACGCGAATATCACTCTTGACTAATGCATACAAGCGAGCAATGCATATTCAAGTCCAAAACAACGAGGTGTGTCCAAATAATACCAGGACTAAGTTTTTTTTTAAATAAAACTTTCGACGTTATCATTAATGTAATTATACTTAAATAAACCAGAGATCATTTCCAGTGTTTAAGTGTGTAATATTTGTTGTTCAACTCAAATTAATTGTTGACAGCGTGCTTTCAAAATGTTAGGTATTATAATATATAATATATTGTACAAATCGACGATTTTACTATGAATATTTTAGATTCTGAACAAAGTGAAGAAACTAGTGTTTTTACAATGATGTTTATTTTTTTATTTTTTTATTTTTTTTTTTCTGTTAACACTTTTTCGTATAGAAATACTTGTCCAAAAGTTTCGATCAATAACTTT
>JAIPRM010012836.1:0-11843 GCA_025469315.1 Stegophylla sp. TES_Ste_2020 | reverse complement strand
AACATTTTTTTTTTTCTTATATTATTAACTTCCTTCGTTCAGAATCGTTTTACTGAAGAAATGATTTATCGTTTCTTTAAAATTTAATACGCCCGTCAAGAGAATACCACCCGTCGTGCAAAGTACAACCATCGTGCGAAGTATGTTCGGTTTTTTTCGTTCAATTTTTTTTTTTTTTTTTTGAAAGCACGAATAATCGAAGCCTTGTCCACACATACACAACAGATTTTCAACAATTTTTTTTTTTCGTTCTAGTCATTTCTCTTTTCGTTGGTTTTTTTTTTTTTACATATTTAATAGCAGAGGCGTGTATGTAAATTGGCAAAGTTTAACCCTTTAAACGCCCCTCTTTAATATATATATATATATATATATACACATATATATGTATTTTTTATGTGTAATTTTAAATTGTAAAAATTAGTACCCCGCATGGCCTAGCCCATATTATTATATTGCCGAGTGTATAAGCACAGTAAATAATTATTATTTATCATCAATCGGCGGAGGCTTAAGTATAATTTATTTATTTATACGTATTTGTTGCCAACGTCGTATTTTAGGATTAAACAGTAATTGTTTGGTTTTGAGGGTAGATCGTTAATACCGCAGTCGATAAAGCACATCACGCGAACGTTAACTTTCTATACTATATTCCATATCGAATTACATATTAAAAAGATTGTCATCAATTTTCTGTACTTACTCAACGTATACGATGTGATACATGTAAGATTATTATTACAAAATAGCTTCTTGTTTACGGTTTGATAATAATATATAATATAATGACTAGCAGTTTGGAGTTTTCGATTTACAAAAAAAAAAGAAGAAAAAGAAATAAGAAATACGAGTGCCAATAAAAAAAAAAGTATGTATAATGATATTTTTGAAAGCTATAGTGTGATTCCGTATTATAAAACGTCGGAAATAGAAAATAACGAAGCGAGAATATATATATATATATACCGTGTAATGGGTCGGGCGGAGATAAAATGTATTATTATTATTATTATTTTTAAAGGAAGTTTAGATATCACTGGTTTTTTAGGTTTAGCTTACAAAAGTCATAGAAAACATTTTATCCGTAATAAATGTTATTGCAAGTCGACATTTATTTTGCATACGAAAGTTTTCCCCGAGTTTTTTTTTTTTACATAGTTTAAGTGCACAGACGTTTATTATTACATCTGTGAGTATAGTTAAATCCTAGAGTCACGCAATTTCGGCAATAAGTAATAATTATCTACCGGAGAACGAAGGTGAGGTTTGATAATTTTCGTACACTTTTTTATGAGTGGTTTTTTGTATTTTTTTTTTTTTTTAACTAGCGTAAATAAATAAAAAAAAAAAAAAAACTAAAATTTAAGTTCCTACTTCAAGTTTCACATCGCCTTAAAACGTGTATGGATATATTGGAAAAATTTTAATTAGTTTTTGAAATTTAATATTTTTAATGTTTCGGTTAATTTTACACTAGATATAGGGTTTTATGTGAAAAAAGTGTTAAAAAAAATAACAAAAATGTTTTTTTTTTTTTAATTTTCTTTTACGAAAACATTTTACATACCTATTATTGTTTATTTATACTTAAATTTTCTTAAGGTTTGGAATTAAAAGTAGATTTTAATTCCGCTCTTATCAAATTATGGGAAAAATTAAGGGAAGTTTTTCTAAAATTTTGAAGAAACTACTGATAATTTCAAAAAATATACTTTTTAAAAGTACTATCTTGAGAAATATTGTGATTCAAAAAATTTCTAGACAAAATTTTTGGATAGGTGTTTCTGTATGAGAACTTGTACATGTAAAAAAAGCATCATTGTAAACACTAGCTTCTTTACTCTATTCAAAATAAAAAAAAAAACTGGTAGATGAAAATGAAAATTTTACCATATACCATTAACAAATATTATCTCGTTATAACTGTTTCTTAATAAAAAAAAAAACTTAAATCTTTGTACAAACAGTGAGATTACATAACGAAATTAAATAAAAATAATAACAACAAAAAATCAATCTCCCCGCCCATTTTCAAAGTCACCACCCTATCCTACAGAATTCATTATTCGGGCATTGAACTTAGATTGAAAATGTAAATCTTTAAATATATAATAGCTTAAGAACTTCAAATAGGTCTAGAAAATGACAAAAAATATTGAATTAAAATGTTATACAAACTTCAAAAATGAAATTTAATATGAAATTAATGTGTAGGGAATGAATAAAAAGTAACTTGTTTTAAATTTAGATAGGGCCCGGATTACAACGCATGTTTTTTTCGTATATTTAGTTTTGACCAAAAAACTCTACTTGTGTTTTCGGTGTACACTTTCAGGTGGGGTCGATAGTTTTGTGCGAAAAAGGGGTGCCTTGGAGTGGGGAGGTCGCGGTCTACGGTATTACGACAATAATATTATATATTTTATTATTAATATTATCCCCGGTGGGAATTACAGCTGTGGCGGCGATTTAATTAATCCTTTAAGACGCGTAAAAGTTTGAAAACTAAAACGTTAAACGCGCGCGTATACGTATAATGCACGTGCGACAGTATAAGCACGGACAGCAGTGCGTGCTCAAAATTAAACGCCGCAAGGGCATAATTAATCAGCCTCGAAAAAATACTCTCAAAATTGTATTCGAACAGCGATCAAATTAATAAATCCATAAAAAAAAGTACCTATTTAATACGTAAGTCAAACACAATGACATATTACTATAAATATAAAATGCTACAAATAATTTACTATTTACTACATTATTAAATAACATTTATTAAATATAGCTATATCAATAATTATTATTATTGTATATTAACTGAAGCTCCATTCAGAATCGTGTTGTTAAAGAAACACTTGTGGTTTTTTTTTTTTTTTTTTTAATTCAACGCAGCCAACTACAATATCCCTCCCGAGGAGCGAAGAATACCCATGGTGCAAGGTATGTCCGGAATTCTGAATTCGCATATGCTCAAAAAATAATAACATTGATCTAAAAAAAAACATGATAAAAAGTGTCCCGTGGGAAGTTTTTCGGGATAACAGGATAAAAAGGAAAAAAAGGACCATCCTGTAAAAGTAGACCATTGGAAACCCTACATTACACTGAAGCTCCACTTAGAATCGTTTTAATTAAAGAAATGATTTATAGTTTCTTTAAAATTCAACACACACACACACACACACATACATCGACAGTATTCTGCCCTTGGGGCGAAGAATACCCGTGGTGCGAAATAAGTTCAAGTTATTTCACCGATAAAATATTTTTCACTGATGTTTTCCAAAAGTTGTTTTTGTATAGTATAAACATGTATTTTAATTTCAAGTAAAAACGCTGCATGATTTCAAATGCTTCACTTGTTAAGACGTATATTTATAATTACTGATACAGTATTTAAACACTATTTAACGCAGGTACGTCTATTATCAGTGGTGTAACCGAGGGGGTTGTTTTGGGTGTCTTGACATACCCCCTAAAACTATATTTATGAAAATTGTATTCAATGTTCATTGAACAAAAAATCTTTTTAACTATACAACTATAACCTCTGCTAATTCAGAAATAAACTTGAAACGGGTTTTAAAAATTCATATTGTTAAATATGCGGCGCTAAATTGTGTTTATCTATAAATAACGTTACAAAAATGTCGAATCGTAAAAAAAGGCAGTTAGATTTTGCTACATGAAATTTCTTTATTAATGAATTCTCGTAAAGTGTCAATTTGTAAATAATTTCATATTCAAATAATTATGTATAGTAGACATTTATTGGCGGACATCCCTCTTGAAAAAATCCTAGTTGCGCCACTGTCTATTATTATTATTATATTCCATGACGAATCTCAGGGAGAGAGAGAGAGAGAGAGAGAGAAAATGATAACTGGGTGAGACAGGGAGAAACTACGCAGTGTGCAGTCGGTGGTACGCGGCGGGGATTCAGCGCCGCCACAACTCTTCTGATTGATGAGGTTCCGCCCGCGTAAAAAATTGTTAGTCGTTTTTTTTTTCTCTCGCGGTCCGCGTAAGTAATCACACGCACACGCGCTGCGCCCACGACTGTATATCATATTATTAAATTATAATATATATTATATGCGCGTGCCAGCCTCATAATAATGATAAATAAGTACGGAGCGCGAAAACTTTGCGTGGTTTATACAACGCGATACGGTTATTGAACCTACGCATACATATTGCGGGCCGTCCGCGACCACATGACTGTTTTCGGCCACGCGTATAAGTGTGACTACGAAAATTCGCTTAAAAAATAAATGTTGCCTCCCCCCTCCCCAATATAACATACCGTAAATGCTCACGACAGTGGTTCTCAATCTTTTTAAGACCACGGCCCAAATTTTTCTTCAAAAACCTATCGCGACCCACATGGTTTCACATTTTTAGGACAAAAAGATAGTTCTTAAAAATAAAAATTAGATTAATACTTAAATAATTTATTAATTAATCGGTGTACAATGAATGTGTACAATTTTACAAATGTATGCAAATGTGCCTTTTTATCATTCTTACAATAGAGTTTGATTAAAAACGTAATTTTTTGAGAATTTATATAATTCAATAAATTTCTAGCAACCCCTCAAAAATTGACTCAAGACCCACCTGTGAATCGCGACCCACACTTTGAAAAACGCTGGCCTATGATATTTCGATATGATATTTAAGAAGAGGATCCACCCACCAAAACGATTTTTTATATTTCATGATTTCGCTACGCAGAACATCAATGCTGCAGTGGCGTTTAGGTTGATTTTTTATAGCTTCAGCAACTATTATTTCGAGTTAAAGACAGAAATATTTCCGAAAAAACGACATATCGCTCTTTTGTAAAATATCGTCTGACAAATCTGTTTTTTTTTTTTTTTTATGTTTTGAAATTGTTTAACAGCTTATACTTCTTTGTCGAATAATATTTTACAAAAACGGTTTCACATAGTCCAAAAATATTCTCTTCAAATTAGTGTTTCAGCTTTATAACCCATCTAAACTAATTGACGTCTGCATGGTTTAATTTCGTTATACTGTTCGTAGATAGACGCAGAAAACAACAAGTGCAGTTACGACAACGTGACGTTCCCTTTGAGAATAGAAATAATAGATGATAGACAACATGAATAACGTAAGGTCAATTTTTTCCATTTGATGTCTCTGAAACGATGGAATTGTTTTTTGATCTCTCAGACAGTCAACCGACATCATTTTATGAGAAGCCGTACTGAAAAGCATTTACTTAAATTAGCTTATCACTTACAAATTCTATATAGTCAATTTACCTAAACGTTATTTTATATTATTATGTTTGTTATTTTACTCTTAAGATTTTATTGTATTCCTTTTATAATATAAGTACTGAATTGTGTATTTTTTCTTTTAAATTGTATTATTTATTTTGAAGTTTCTGTTTTTTTTTTTGTTATATATTATATTCTTTTCTTTTTTTCCTTGTATTTAAAATTACATTCTGATAAATATTCTTGTTTCACAATAAGAGGTCTTACCTCAGTGTAGAGCAAAGTTAGTAATTTTCATGTATTTATTCATTATAGTTTGTGCACATTTCTACTACTAGCAATAAATAAATATTCTATTGTATGAACCCCATGCTCCAACCAATATGAAACGTTTAATGGTTTCTAAGACGTTTTGAAATCAAAAAAACGCATCACAATCCAAATGGAGCGTTTTGTAGTAGTTGAAAGCTTTTGATTTGGAAAAAAAAAAACGCTGTTTTCAAATTATTATACTTAGACCTTACGATCTACCTAATTTAGTATATTACTACATAGGCGTTTATTTTTGTCGTGGAAAAATATCGAGTTAAAAACTATTATTTTTGGCTTGCTCATTGTAACCTGTGTAGCGAGGGCTACGAAATCTGTTTTTAACGACTATACACATACCCTTACCCCCTACCTCCTCATATACGCCATTTTGACGGACTTTGATCGAAACGCGTCGACAAGCCATTTGCTGTGCGGACCGAAACGATACTGTGCAGCGAGCGATGTGTAATGACGCCGCCGCCGTGGCGATAAAGATAATAAGAATAAAATATATACGACGACCTAATAATGCACAACCACTCCCCAGAGGAATACGCGAGTTTCGTCGTTTGTTTAATATATATATATATACAGTTCAGGTGTACGATAGACACGTAGTTAAGCATATTATATAATATACGTGTAACTTGGTGTACGCACAAAGTAACCGCTGCTCAGGTATATGTATAATCGTATACAAAGCGTATTATAATGGTATATAGTTGTTGTTGTTGTCGTCGTTTCTCCTCGTCTCCGTAATATTGCTGTCGGCGCCGCCGCGAGCGAGTTTAATGCTCGTCTGGGGAAACCGTCGTCGTAGTGCCAGCCGGCGAGCCCGCCGCTAGGTGGTCGTAGCTCGGTACAACTACTGCTGCACGGCAATAATAGGGGAAATTGATTGCCCGGGATTCGAAAGACGGATTCGCTGGGCGGGGGGGGGTGGGGTGGGGGTGAGGGGAGGGAGGGGGCGTTACGCGAACGCGGTGAATCACTCGGTCGGCATAAATCGCACGCGCATATACGGCAGTTGAGAAGATAGACGTTTTCCACGTTTAATGAGCAGCCGACCGCGTGTTTTGCTGCAAACTCGGGTAAACCCGGAACAGGGTCAGTTAGTCGGTCAAATTTGAATTTCAAAAACGGTCATTGTTGTAGGTACGTCGGGCAAATTTCACGCAGGAAATTGCATTTTTTTTAAATAGTATTTATAATTATTTAAACACGACATTATGGTGAGTTCGTTCAGACGCGACTTTCCTCGGATTTTGAATATATTAGTATTGTTCAAATGCAATCAGAGTTTAATTCTTACATACAAAACAATTTTTTTTTTAAGTAAATAGGCTTTCTTTTTACTCTTTTGCTTTTTTTCGTATTATCTAACGCATAAGATATTTATCTACATATTATTGTGTAAATTATATTAAAATTCTAAATATTTATTTAAAGTCAGTTAACCCTTTACTAATGGATAATTAAATTAATTAAATAAAGAAGAAGTGATATATTATATTAAATTTGAAGGGGTGACAATTGAGTTATCTAGAAAAATTTAACTCCCATCAGAAATCTGACCAAAAATTATACCAATAATATACATACTCGAGGTCAAACTTTTATGTTAAACGATAATATTAGTTATTATATGGGATAAATAATATTTCAAATAATCCAATGAATATATAAATGTATATAAATGTTAAGTAATTTTTTTAATTAAAGTCGTTAACGTCGCATTATAATATTTTCTTATATAAGCGCACAGTATGTTTTGTCTTATAATATTTTGTTTTTTTAACGCTGCTATAAATATCATCAAGCTTAATTTCGGTAATTTTTTAATTATAAAACTTTATTTTTTCCGTAAATTTTAATCTCTCTAAAATGAAAAAAAAAAAAAAAAAATGATATTAATAAGCGAAGATGTGACTATAAGGATTAATGGAATGAAAGTTGTTCGATTTCCTTTTAGCATCTCCGGATAATTAATTTTCCATAATTAGCTTTATTAAAGAAAAATGTTTTAAGCAACTCGGTTTTTCATGCCGTCATTTTAACCCTCGAGAAACTCACCGATAGTTTTCTTAATGTATGTGTATAATTCATTATTAATGTATATATTATAAAATATATCACCAAAGTTATTATTAATATATGTAAGCCTAAATAAACACAAATATTTACCTATACTTGAATCTATCGCACATTTTTATACATATTTTTATATTTTTTATACATGTTACATAGTGATATAATAATAATAACAATATTATATTAAATCCACATTTTACTTTACAAATAACACATTCCACATTTTGTTATAATTTACCTTGAGCTGTTTCTCGAAAGCCCTCGAAAATAATTAATTTTTATAAAGCCAAATATTGTACTTACACAATATTTTCGAAAATCTGTTAAGACTCTTTTAGAACTTTTTACGCGCAAATATTTACTTACGTCTTAAACTGTTTCTACCACGACGGTTTCTTCGAAATTTCTTTGGTGTAGACGGTATGTATTCAAAAAAAAAAAATAAAAATAAAAAAAACAAAATGCCACGACCGAAATTCGTACGTATATAAATGTATAGTGCTAATAATGTTTTCAACGTGAAGCCATAATCGAGTTATTTTTATTAATAAACGTAACGTGAAAACGCGAAATATATGTCATAATTTAATAAGCCAAAACTCTTTGAAAACGAAAACAACGTGCGTAAACAAAAAACGGGAAAATCAAAAGGAAAAAAGCGAGCGCGCGGAAGAAGTATCTCCTCTGCGGCAATCACGGTTATCTTTAATGGTTGAAAGTATTTTTCTCGGAATGTCAAGTATAATACTATATTATACACGGGCGACCCGACCCCGACATCGTCTCGCTATCGTCATTGCGCATCTCTATCGCGTCTTAATCCCGCGCAATAACGTATACGTACACAAACATAAAACTAATCTGCCATTCTTCTCCGTCTCGCCGGACAAACGGCCTCGCGTTTCACAATAATTATTATTATTATTATTATTATTATTTCCCGTGTGGTATACGTATACGTAAATGAAGCGTTGAAATGGAATACGCTCAGAGTGATCTATTGAAAAGAATCAAATTACCGTATCGAAATATTGTATCCCTTGCTTAATTTGGATCTCTGATAAGGAACTGTTATCATACTTTAACTTTGCTTTGTTGCGCTGGAAAATACCTTGAACTATGTCCGGCTTTCGCCTATTAGTGGAGTGGAGTGTGAGGGGGGGGGTTGTGTGTAGTGTTAGTTAGTGTTTAGTTGGGACCATGTAAGTGGTGATATTTTGTGTTTACGTCTCGTGGTAGGAGGTTGGGATGATTGACCTGAAGGACGGATGTGATCGTAATTGGAGAAGTCATACTTTAACATTTTAATGTTATTGTTTTTTTATATATGAAAATTTAAAGTGGTACCAACCAAATAAGAAAAATAATTTTATTTTTCTCACAAAATGGTCACTCTTAGCGTATTCCATTTGATTAATTCAATTCACTATACGTCACATCATAAATTGCAGTGTATCAGTAAAGAAGTGTATAAAAAGTACTAGATAATCATAAATCATAACAATAACAATTAATGCATTTGTTGCACATGAATATGCACTAATATTAGATGTATAAGACCATTAAGCGATAAATTATACCTATCTATTAATTCGTAATTATTTATAGGTAGATAAACCGTTTTGATTATTAAATTTATACTTGAAAGTTTATTTTTTATATTAGATAAAGTGAATCATTTTTGTTCTGGTTGTCATACTAGTACGAGTAGTTGTGTTAAAATGAATAACCAAGAAAAAGTGCAAATGCTATTAATTTATGGTAAATGAGATAGAAATTCTCGCCAATCAGCAAGAATGTATGCTGAACAATACTCAGGTCGGTACCATCCACCACATACATTGATTATTAAGATAGAACAATTATTGATTATGAAGAAAAAAACTAAAAACGTAAAAATATTCAAAAAGTAACCAATGATAAATTAAAATAATTATAAATGGTTTTATGCATTTTATAATGAACTGTAAAAATGTATTATTTATTAAATTTTAAATGGCTCTCATTCAGTCAATTTTGATTTTAGGGTCATGGTTAATTGGTCAAAAAGACTTAAAAAAAAATCAGTCTATCCGAATTTGGTATCAAAAATACCGGTTGCTATTAAAAAAAAAAAAAAAATAGTTGCATTGCGCATGCGCGTACCGAAAAGGTTAAAAATTTGAAATTTATCTGATAATGTGTATTTATATACCACTAGCTAGTGAAAAAAAATCAATTTTTTCCAACATAATCCGTCCGAGAAATTCGTGTTCCATAAATTGGTGCACACACGGTATTTGTCGACTCTAAATTTAATACGATACAAGTCGGTAATTACGGTGTGGCTTTTGACTGCCACCCAAATACATTTCTCTAGGCCGCGGTGACACGCGATGCCTTATCAGTCATCACAGATTACACGGACTGTCATTTATATGTTACGCCGAATTCGGCAACGCAAACACACAAACACACAATATTCGGGTAGGTACTTACTCAATATTATATAACTCGACTCGACTCGAAAAAAATTATATAAAATACACTACTCACCCGACACTATTAAATAACAGTAGTTATTTGTTCAAACATATCTAACCTACTATTTTGTATTTATATTATTAACTTCCTTCGTTCAGAATCGTTTTATTGAAGAAATGATTTATCGTTTATTTAAAATTCAACACACCCGTCAAAAGAATCCCACCAGACGTGCGAAGAACACCCCGACGAGGTAAGTACACACTTTTTTTTGTACGCTCTGGGAAATTTCTGTGAAATTACTTTTCCGAAGTGCCGATTACAGTTTATTTTGAGTATACAGTTAGGTCTATAGTTACGAAACTTTCAGTAGGTACACTTTTTCTCTTTTAAAGCACGGCCATCATCACATGCATCTTTGTTGAACCAATATAATATTATTGGATATGTTCCCCATTCCATGAATTATAATCGAAAATGTATTTAATAATTTTCTTTTTTTTTTATTTATGTGTAAAAGTTTTCGCATTGAAATACTTGGTCGAAAATTTCGACCAGCAATTATTTAAATCAAAATTTTCCTCAAGATAGTATACTTTTAGGAGGTCATTTTTCAAAATTCTCAATGGTTTTTCCAAAATTTGGGAAAAACTATAATAGATATATTATGCTGAAAATTTCCTACGATTCGTTCAAATCTCTCGACTTAAAAATACGACACGCATTCGCGCAACCGTATTGTTCGTTCCTCAGGCGGCACACTCTCGGTGAGTGTTGTAAATTTGAAATAAACGGGAAATAATTTCTTCTTGGGAAAATAGAAAAAAAAATGTAATTTGAGCGGAGTACGTTGATCGAATTCAATATTAATAACAAACAGAACAATCCCCACGTCCGTTTCGCGAAACGGAAAAATAATAACCGACTGGCTGAAATAATCTCATGGCGACGCGTTTCCACGCGCGTAAGTGGCAAATCGCAAAATTAAAAAACGCAGGCGGATTTCAATTTCGTTTTGACCGTTGGCCTGTACGAAAGAGTTATAATCCGCTCAAAGTTGTTTTTTCAGCATACGTATTCTCGCTGTCCTCGCGATAGCGCGTTCGTCTTCGACTCCATTCCAACGTAATGGAGCCGTGTTCTCACGCGTACCGCCGAACACGTCACAATTTTGGAAACCTGAGGGTAAAACCGACGACGACGGTGACGCTGGTGCGATTCACCCCGACTCTATGCAAGTGGACCGTCCCATTGGTGGTACGTCGTGGATTTTCGATACGTCGAATAAAATCGATGATCGTTCGGTATCCATCGGCCGCGGTGAGAATCAATCCCCCCGTGGAGGTAGACGAGCCGTCCGCGTTCGACCAGCCGATGGAAGTGGACGAGCTTTCTGAGACTATTGAAGTAGATCTTCGGTGGTCGAATGAAACGTCGTTCACGGACGTGGACTGGCGGCGAGTCTTACGTCGGGGCGCGTCTAGATAATTTTTTCTTGTTTTTCTGTAATTTTTTTACTTCCATTGCTGTTGTACATTTTGTATTTTTCATTACATATTTTTCTATATTAGTTAATACCGTGGTCGTATCGTCCGACATATTTTTATTTATTTATTTATTTACTTTTTTTTGTGTGCTGTTCATGAGTTTATTTTCATTATTATTGTAAATTTTGTATTTTATATTATATGTATTTATTTTTTTTTTTCTATTTCATTATTAACG